>OMNW01011288.1:0-12117 GCA_900303245.1 Selene dorsalis | reverse complement strand
AATTTGAAGTGTATTTACCAGTGTGCTCTCAGCGAGTTTTACAACAGTCAAACGAGAAAATAAACAAACAGATGACACAGGATGGATAGAAACTTATCAGATGAGAGAGCGACGCTTCATAAAAACCGGGGTTGTGACAGCGGATGTGGTTCAGGGTCAGGGCAGGGGTTAGCATTATAATAAGCTGGAGTGATGGAACTTGAGTCTGCGCTTGAAAACAGAGCCTTTCACATTCCCTGATGTGGCTTGGCAAGCTGTTAAAAGGAGAGGAGCACTGGAGGAGAAGAGCCTGGCACTCAGTGAAGCAGAAGGGCCTCTTACTGAAGGAGGAGAGCCTGACTTCTTCAAGATAATGGGGGTGTTAAATATCCACACACCGTTCCTAAAAATTTCAGCCCAAACTGCAGAACCAGACTGAAGTATTTTGCCAATATCTGTGGTAATATTTATTTCAGGTTTTATCACCACTGACAAAGTAATCATACAGTGGGTGATGATGGATAAATAATAATCCCTCACTGGAAAAAATCTGCTAATCATCTGAGATGTTATAAAACTCTAATCAATAAATAATGTTACTCTAACAAATGTTTTGAACAGAAGTGTCATCTTGCGTGATCGCACAACTGACTGTACGGCAACACATACTGAAGAGTGGATTACGTAATAGTTTGAAAACTTTTTAACTAGTCACGCACGTGGACAATGGATGCTGTAAATGAGTTGAAGGATAAAAGGATAGTGGAACAAGAGATCTAGGACAGTATGGATTTTATGATGTAATACAGATAGGACTGCAGATCTAGGGCTATGTACTGTAGAGGGTTATCTGCTCTAATGACACGTACCCACTGGTACACTTGGCACCGTGCACAGTGGAACTTCTTTCCCGTATTAGAGGAAAAAGAGATGGCAGCTCTGCGGGTTAGGGTTAAGGAGAAGGCAAAATCACGTGTCACTTTCAGATTTCTCACAACAACCTTCAGGTGTACGTGTACACACACACACACACACACACACACACACAGATCCCAATTTTTAATGACTCTAATCTGAAAGGGAGGTATCACAGCTAAACACAGGGAGACCTGATCATTCACAGATACAGGTCTATGGGGACTGAGGATCAACCAGCTAAACATTAAATCTCTGGTCCCAAGGTAGGTTAATAAGAGAAAGAGGCATTATACTTTCCATTATTCAATTTAAAAGTAATAATGCACAATTCATAGATAAATAAATAAAACTGATTTTTTGTTTTTAAGTTTCCATTGTTCATATTGTAACTGAAACCTGATCCCGAGACTGTCAGCTGTTGTGAAGAACTAAATAAAAAGATAACAGTGTGAAGGCAACAGTAAAAGCTAAATCCAGTAATGAATGGGTGCTGTCCTTGATGAAATTCCAGCTTTTGTGTGTGCGTGCGTCCTGGGAAGGACAAGTGTTCAACAACACAGAATCAGCTGGTGGACAATTGGCCATGCCGTACCATTCATAGTATGTTTGGACGAGGTGTTGAGGAGGTTGATGCTGTCCGGAAATTTCCCTCACATTACGAAAGATATAAAACCTTGTGCATAAAACATTTAGTTAATGACGAGTGAGGTAATACATACATTGTATGATACGTATGGTCCCGCAGGGATGATAACTGCCACAGATCTAATGCGATAAATAAAGATGATAATTACCAATGAATTCTCCACAATGGCTTCAACTGTGAGGCCACTGTAAGGCCAGCACATAATCCTCTACCAGTTATGGCGGGAAAGAAGGCGTTACAGTGCGAGAGCGGCAGCAGCAGCCGCCAGGCAAGAGAATAGCCACTGTTAGAAAAGAAGAAACTCTCACAGGCAGCTTAACTGAGTGCAAATGGCCCTTTGAAAGAGCTCCTTCAGACCCAAACATGTGCATAAGCCTCCATTCAAAACCCACATCGTCTAATTCAGTTCTGTTGCATCTGTATTTTGCCTCAGTTCAATACATTCCTGCCACTAATCTAATACTACTAGATTCTTTCCTATTCACTGTCATAGAGGACGATTCAGAGGGGTTTCTTTTATTCTGTTTTTTTTTTGTTTTTTTGAAGCTGGCATCTTTGCCCCCAGTCTGTCAATCAACTACAGAGCCAGCAGGGCTCCAGCAAATCAAATATTCACTGCTTCCATGGGATGGCCAAAGCTGACTTTTCTGAGCTCCGTTTTAAGTCATTATCATGAGATTACCATCTTACAGCATCCTTTGAGGAGACAAGTTGCACCGTGCCTGCAACCGAGGGAGCATCCCTTTTCTAAATGTCACAGACTGTGGGTTTTATGGCCTCATGAAACTTGTTCCAGCTCCAAACAACCACGCATAGTTATGACATGATAATAATGTTCCAACACTTAACACTTATCTCGGCCGATCACACCTCTCCCTTAAACCGTGCGGATGTGTGCACTGTTGCAAAAATCTGTTGCACATGTGACAGTGACAGTAAAGGATATTCTATTCACCAGGGGCAGGGCAACTTGTAGCTCTTCAGTGCATGGATTGTTATGGTCACAGACAGTGCTGATCTGAGTTGTGATCATCCCTTGAGTGTAGAAAATGGCAAACATTTTAAACTAATTATAGCATTTTTGGCTCTCAGTGACTGAGTCCAAATGGAAAAAGCTTCTACTCCACCGCCGCTGCTTGATTATCAGCCAATAGAGACCCAGCAGCATACCTTATACCATATGCTACTTAACAAACAGCAGCACAGCTGATAGGGTAAATTACTCTCGAAAACTTTAAAACATTTGCATCATAACTCCACTGTCTTGGGCAGTACCTGTGGTGCCACACCAAACTGATCCACCCCATAGTTGTTGCCAGCTGCAGGTAGCAGGCTAGCTGTTCAGCAGTCTACACAGAGCACCTTTCTAATGGCACAATCTGTACAACTGATCACCAACCCTACTTGACATTGTAGACACTAAACTTTTACCAGAGTGACCAACAGTAAAGTTGGTGACAGAGGTTGTAGCATTACACCAACTAGCAATCAACTATCAGTCTTAAATCCTGGACAAAGTGATAATGGTTAATACGAGAACAGTGCTGCGACTGCTCTAATCGATATTATTTAAGTGGATCACATGACTGCTTCTATGTGAAAAGGGTATCTATTTTGGGTCTTTGGTTTTACAGCTGATCACTCTCGAGTAGAGAACTTTTCTTGAAACCCACTGACAGACAAAGTGAGTGACTTTCTATGAACGTAGCACTACAATCAACAGAATGTGTAAAATAAAAGTCTTTGCCATATCAATTTATATGGTAATGTCATATAGGCATTTTTTTCTGCTGCCCTCAAGTGGACAAAAAAATCACCATTATTATAATTATTGTAAATATTAGGAAGGAGACAAACCTTTAAGAGCTCTCAGCATAACAGATACAAGCATTTCAATGTAACATACCACGTATTTGAATCATATCAAGTAACTTCACAGTACATGTTTTCGTATATATAAAAAGGGAGATGAAGGTTACATAGGGACAAGTCCATGCAAATGTTTTAAGTTTAACCACAGTCTGCCCCTATTATAAAATTACACCAAATGTGAAAACAAAAAAAGGGAGTCTTTTTCCACCCACTACCTGGCATCGATTTTTATGAGCGAAAATAACAGGGCTTAGTGGAAAACAACAGTGTCTGACAGAGAAAATGACTCATCTCTCGCTCCATCCCTCCTTCTCTCACTCTCTCCCTTCCTCTTTTCTAGTTACCAGCTCCAGCACATCCTGTACATAAAAACATAGCTGAACTTGAATGAGAGAACATAGACACCAATATACCAAGGACAACACACTCATGCCATTCCTAGAACTGAGCAGCAGACTGACAAAATAAAGTTAAAGAAATAAACAGTGTCCAAATAAGATATGGGATGCAGTGTCTTTACAGACAGCTCAAAAAAAAGACAGAAAATGAACAAAAGGGGAGGGATGAAAACAGAGAACATTAAAGGATACCAATTTTTTTCTTATTTTTAACCTTATTTCCATGTAGTCATGGGAGTGAGATAGATGTCCATAATACCCACATGTGGCTGTGGCTAGTTTGCTTCCACCATTTCCTGATGTGTACTGATGCCAATAATGGTTGATAGGACTCCAGTGAGAATCTGGGAAAGATAAGCTATTTTGAAATAAAAAAAAAAATAAAAATAAAAAATATATATATATATATAAACACACACACACACACACACACACACACACACACATACATATATACATATATGCGCATAATATTTGGAGATTAAACAAATTTCATAACAGTAACTGATTAATAAGGAATTTGCAGCAAAGAGGCTCAAGCTGCTCTGGCCAACCTTGCCAGTTCTAATACTAAGCTACAGTCAATTTCACAGTGGAGATTTAGTAGGTTTTGTTGTTTTGTTTTGCCGAGGGCAAGTCAGTGTGAGTAACAGTTGGGGGCTTGACTCTTTAAAAATTAGATTTTGTAAATGAGAATGTCGGAGAAACAGACAGTGACTAGTAAAATGGATCAGATTACTAGAGTGTAGATGTTTGGAGGAGACATATTATGTCCCTTTTCCACAAATTAAAATAGTTCCCAGGTGTCTTAAAGACACGTCTGTGACATGCTTTGGTCAAAATACCCCAAGGATCAAACATCACAGCTCTTTTCATCTGCTCACAACAGCCCTGTTCAGAACACCTGGTTTCAGTGTCTGTCCCTTTAAATGCAAATGAACCACTGCTCGCCTCGCCCCAACCCTTCTACCAGTAGGGGTACTCACAGGTAGCGGTGGTATTATGCAAATTAAAAAAACTAATGACATCATTATCGGACAACCGAGGGAACAGCTCCTAAAACCACATGGATTCCAATCTAGAGAGCCTGCAAATGACAGATTTTTCTTTCAATTCTCACATTTGGGGGGCCGGGAGGCAAGACAAACACCTAAATATATGTTAAAGAGCCTTCAAAAAGTGATATTTCTATCATATGTCCCCTTTAAAAGCAAAACAGGAACTATTACGGAGACATTGACTGTTTCACTTTTTCCACAACATCACAAGTAGCCTATTTGAAATTAGTGAGCTAGTTTGAAATACCTTGCACTTATTGCTTTGCATATTATCTTTCCATATGTCAGAGTGATGAGATAAGAGCTCAGGCCAACCAGGTTAACATGCTGGGTCATCAGGAGGGTTTGTATGTCCTCCTGAGTGCTGAGCAGGAAAATAAAAACATATAGCATGTTTCTCTGTCCATATAAATGATGCCAGAGTGGTTATTGTTCCAAGAACATGCATGCACTAAGAGCAAACTTCCCATTAAGCTGGTTTTACAAAAACGTGTCCCAATGCTACATTCACTGTGTCCTTATAAGGTCCATACTGAGTTCAGACAACCTCATGAGGTTTTATTTTCACAGAGTTTTGGTATTAAGTGAAAACAACCCTTCATCAAAAACAGTCTTAGCTTCTAACAAATAAGAGAAAACAGTTAGATAAAAATAAATATTGTCAGTATTGTATTACTTCAAAAAAATCCCTTTGAAACAAAAGCTATGAGATGTGACATTTTTTTGTGTAGAGAACAGAGTTAGATTTTTATTTCTTCCAAATATACAAAATGTTGTTCAGTGGGAGAAACAGACAGGACAGACAGAAAAAGATATAGCTTGAGAGCAGGTGTGTGTACAGCACATGTGAAAAACACGTTAGAGATGCTTGTTTCTCTTGACACATCACTTATATTAGAGGAGTTCCTGCAGACTGCACACAGTGGGGTGTCTTTGAGAGAGTGTGTGTGTGTGTTTACAAGCGCATGAACAGCATGTGCAAGCGGCTCCTGCAGAGAAAGCTGCTCAGGAACACGGCTCCAGCCTCAGCTGGCTTGATAACTGCTGCTTTGTCCTCGTCAGCACCCTGGTCTGTTGTCCAACTAACGCCCAGGTTTTTTGGATATAAATTTTAAAAAACAAATCGTTGTCATTGTGAAGATTTGAACAAGCTGTAAAACTGACCAGGGGGGGAGTGACACGTTACATGGATATAAAGAGGGTTTTTCAATCACTGGACTGTGTATCTATTTAAATAAGACACAGGCAACACACGAGGGAAAAGAAAAGCTGGTTTCTTCATAAGAGAAATCACATCCCTGACTAATTCTGGCATCCGTCAGAGAGAGAAACTGAGACCTGCAAATTAACTGTTCTTTCAGCATTAAATAACAAACTTTTACCACATCCAGGCATATGTATTTGCTTGCAGTCAATTAGCCGTATTGTCACCCCTGCAGCTGTCCTTCTGGCTACTAGCCTCACCACTGACAACATCATTGACTACTATTGACTCGGCACCACCACACGAGTAGAAGCCCATAGGTGATAAGCAAGCAGGGTTTATTTTGTATAAGTCGATCATTTGTTTTTGTTTGTTTTTTTTTAGGAAAATCCTGCACACTCTACCTTTAAAGATGCGCTAGGCAATTTAACCACGTCACAGCAACTAGGGAGCGACCAATTATCGGCATGGCAGATAATATCGGCCGATATTCGGCATTTTTACGATAATCGGCGTCGGCCGTTTTTTTCACCGATAAAATTAATTTATTTCAAAACGCGCTGCTTTGGCGCTGATGCAGCATGTCTCTGCATGAAGTCAGCACTCTGTAACAATGTCCCGCCCACAGCCCTCAATGGTTGGTTACATGGCACAAGTCAATCAACACTGAGGCCTCTACATGCAGACATGAAGGAATGTTGTGTCCTTTTTTATTCATAATCACCTCTATTAAGCGCTCGTGCTTCTCGCTTCACATTGCTCTGCTGTCAACTAACACACATGGCCATGATGCTCCAACCGAACTATGCGCAGCTGTTAAATGACTGGCTGTTTGCCTGTCACTCGTAGCGTCCCATTATTTATAATGTAGACCCGCTCACAACCCGATGTGACGCGGAGCGCATTCTGTTCAACGCGCTTGTTTTTACGTGGACGTCCGCGGCCCACGGCTCCACAGACCTGATCCACCGGTGCTGTGTCAGACAGGTGTGGCTGTGTGGCTGCTACTGTTTCCCACGGAGCTCTGGCCCATTTGAAAGGAGAAGGAAGCCCATATGTGGAAAAACGTTGCCTTGTCAATTAGAATAAGAGAAACACACATTTCAGGACCTCCGACTTGTATCATCAGAACAGACATGTCCTGTGATTTTCAGCCTCCTTGCTGCTCATATTTAAAGCTAGGGTTGACGTTGAGAAAGATTGATCATTATTATTAAAATCATTTAGAGGGTGGTTATGGCCCAATAATATGACCTACACAATGTGAAAAGGACCAAAAACATCCATTCTCTTTAGCGGCTACAGGCCTGCAAAGAAATTGACCAATCACAGCCATACGGGCCGGATGGCTGTGATTGGAGTTTCTCCTTGCTCAAATTTGCACTCTCTCTCTCATACCCTCCATCCAATCCCCTCGCTCAATTTTGATACTTCGCTGCTCCTCGTCCCGCCTCGTCCCAACCCCCTTCCGCATTTGAAAAAAGCTGTTTGTAAGGCCCTGAGCAATTCAGCTACAAGAGTTTCAGGCTTGCCCCACCGGCAAAGGCAGAAAGAAAGCACAAGCCTGCCACTGAAAAGGCAGAGACGAAGAGGATATGCGACAAATTTTCGGGCTCAAAGCCGAGTAAACATCGGGTCACCGTTTGGCCGTTGGAGAAAGCGCCGCCAAGATATGGGCCTGAAAAGCGATGCTGATGCAGCTGAGTTTTTGTTGAACAGGTAATCTTTCATTTTTATTGTTTATTGTTTTTATTGGAAGTTGTGACATAGATAACTTTTATTATGCCAGTGCTGGCTTATGACTGTGAAAGCTGCCATTAATTTTTTCTGTGTTGTTAGACGGCGTCTAAACAATTTTTGTCTCTGTCACTCCGCATTCAAAGCTGGCACCGTGTTTGGTTTCTGCCAGCCGGCTTGTTGCTCTGTGGGAGGGGGTGTGTTGTTAGGAGGCTCCAAGGGGAGGGTGATACGAGCTCGGAGGGGAGAGGTGTGTGTGTGTGTGTGTTTCAAATCTTTCTCGTCGTCTCTCTCAACGTCGACCATAGCTTTAATAGAGGAAGGACGACACCAGACAGCAATATTCTCAGCTGTCAGGATGCTTTCTTACCACACTCTGCTGCTACAGGGTTGGGACTACTAACTGAGAACAATTCAGTTTACTTTATCAAATTTATAAAAATTCAAGGAGCTATTTTATTTATTAATTTATTAATGTGAGCTTTAAGAAATACTGCACTTTTTGTTTTAAAATAATAAAACATTGTTCAAAGGCATTACACTTAAGATTGGAGTTTATGTTATTCTACAAAAAGTTAAGGTCTTTTTTCCCCACAGTGCACAAAAAACAAACAAACAGTACACTGTATTCAGTCTAATCCTAGGTGTGTTACTCTAAATTTTGACACCAAAATTTTCATTTTTACTGCAAATAATTATTGGTTCTAAATATTGGTTTCCTTGATTATTAATAATCAGTATCGGCCAGAAAAATCCATATCAGTTGATCCCTACCAGCAAAATTCAGTTTAAGAATTTCAGAAATGTATTGACACATTTAGAGTTCACTCCAAAGATTCCACATCAGTGCAGAGAAAACATTTGTCTCTATTTTCACTCTAAATCTATAATTTATTTCAAACGGGTCAAAAGAAATGTTTGTTTCAAATCCCGACTTCCTGTGTATTAAAGGCCTTAGAAATAACTGGTGGCTGGAATTTGTTTTGATCTCCACATCCCATTCCTTTTAGTGAAGAACCCTTTCCTTCCTTGAAAACAATTTCTGTTCAAGGGATGTCACTGAAGCAGTCCCGTCTGCCACTGCTTTAATGGATTATTTTCCTTGGCATTTCTGTTGTTCTTGAAAGCAGACCAAGGAGAGAAAAACAAAAGGGGGGGGAGGGAAAATTGTGGCATTGCAGACAATGACACACCCTTACAGTCACACACCAGAGCCCTGCCAAGCAAAAACTACACATTTTCACTATTAGAATGCAAACACACAATCAGAAGTACAAGCAACTATCAAAATAGGAATCAAGCCTCTGGTGAAGCCATAAAGTACAAGTCTGTCAGTCATGATGGTTGTTTTTTTAAACAGGCGGTCTGAATCACCACATGTGAAAGCACGATCTGATTCTGAGTGACAGCTTTGACTCTGCAGTGACCAGCACAACTGTAAACAAGTGGAATAAGGGAGGGATTGGGCAGAGCAAAGTGTGTGCACGGACGTTCAGTCGGGCTTTCATCTGTTTACTTCTGCAAATGTGCCTGAATTAATGGATTTGTGTGTGTAATCGCATGCATGTGTACGTTGCATGTACCACAGAAGATGAATGCTCCCCGTTTCCCGGCCAGGCATGAGGTCTTCACCAAGTCGCTACAAAACACACAGAGTTGCAGTATGCAAACACCACAACCAACAGACACCATATGGAGCAGAGAGCAAGTGGGGAGAGGACGGGAGGGGGCACTGAGGGAGTACAAATCATTACCTCTGTTTAGACTTGTTGTGGCTGTTGTTTGTTGCTTGGTTTTTCCTCTCCAAGTAAACCAACATACATCCTTGGAAAACGGAACCACTCTTTCCTGATTTCAGCAGCTGTGTATATATATGCAGATATTTACAGGAACACACGATTCAGACATGCCACCAGTTGAACATATAGTAAATATGGGTAGTCGGGAAGTTGTTTTCAATACAGCTGTTTGTTTACATTTCAGCTCTGTGTTGGAGTGGATTCATCGATGCGCCTGCGTACGCATGGGTACTTGTTTTAACACAGTAATGTGGATATCAGCGGAACTGGGATGTGATTTTCGTGGGACTGATGAGAGCAGTGTAATAAGCTGGAGGAGAAAAAGGCAGGCACAGTAAACAATAACAACAACATTGAGCGGCAGCACCGGCTACAGACGCAGCAACAGGTCTGCAGGAACTTGTAAAAAAAAAAAGGTTGTCGTTTTTTGTAATATAATGCCAAGACTAGTGAATAATATTTGTGTTTCCATGGATGTACATACATAGATCATAGGGAGTTGAGTAAAGTTATAGACTGCCAATCTGCAAATAGTGAGCAACAGAAATGAAGAAAAAACAGAAATTTATCTCTGCAGTTTAAAAAGGGTCACACAGATCTATACACAAAAATCAGGATGAACCAGTTTCAGTTGTCAACTTTACATTAGCAATATGTTTCTCGTTTTTTGCTTTGATATCTAATTTGGTATTGTGAATCATGGAATTTCATTGTTGGTTCAGGATACCAAATTTGTGGTATCAAGAGATCCCTAATAAAAAAAGGTACAAAATAGGGCTGGGCCAAAAGTAATATCACGATATTTTTGAACTGACCGGCGATATACGATATATATATATATCATGTTTCCGTGACGTAACGAAGAGTTTCCCTCAATTCCCTCAATTAGCAGCCCTAATGGCTTATTATTTTTGTCGGAGACAAACCCTTAAAAAAGGCAGTCAGCTCTCGGTCAAAAACACATGTAACAAATGACACACAAACAGTTGTATTGGTAGAGGGCTGCACAATATTAAAAAAAAAGACATCTTTCTCACACACCTGTCGCTGTGCTGTCTCTCTCTTGTCTGTCTCTCTCTCTGTTCTCCTCATCTGTTGTTTGGAGCTCCCAGCTGTGCATGGATAACTATGGGTTTATATTTGGCTTATCAACGGGGCCGTACCGGCCCCACCACCCCGACCGGACACGCTGGTTCAGATCGAGAATTAGCGCTAATGAGTCCGGCCGCATCGCGCTGGGGCTTCATCATCCACAGGTCGGACCACGTTGGGTTTTAATTTTCAGGCCCAGTGAGAACTCGAGGTGAGCTGGGCCAAGAGCAGGACTTCAGCGGTGAATGTCGCTGCTGCGTTTACATTATGCTACAAGCCGCTGTTGTTGTGTTGAGGCCAATGCGTGAGAGTCGGCGGCTCTCTCCCTGTTGTCCACTACCACTTTGTGAGGGAGGGGCGGGGTGAGAGGAGAAGTGGTGCTCTGAAGGCAGAGGGAGAGGAGAGCCTCAGCAGACTGTTGAAAGAGGGCAGAGAGAAGCGAAACTCCATCCCGGTAGGGATGCACCAAAATGAACATTTTTGGCCGAAAACCTAAACACCGAAATAAATGATGCCAATTTTTAGTACCATTGCGTTTATGGCCATGACTGTGTACTGACCTCACTAAAATCAAGGCATTGCAATTGCATAAAATATTTTCATGCTTCAAAGAAATCAATTACAAAATTATGAAAATATTTATTGAGCACTGACAGTCCAACAATGCACAATATAACATAAAATAAAATTCTAAATAAAATGTTTTACTTGACCCCTCTGGCCTATTACTGGCTGCTAAAAGGTTTTAAAATTAAATATGTTATATAAATATATATATATAGATAACAATCTTTTAAAAACTTAAGTGCAGCCACAGTGTGTGTTTTCACACATGTTGTATACAGTGGGAACTGTTTACATGTAAATGTAAACATGACGTACCGCTCGCCTTCCTGTCAGTCGTCATGGAAACATGACGCTCTGTCAGTGGTGCTGAGTTTGGAAAACAAATGTGTGGACCAGCTGAAAAATTTCATTTTTCATTTGTTTTCACAAAAGCAGCACCACTGACAGAGCGTCATGTTTCTATGACGACCTACCGGAAAACACGAACGGTACCTCATGTTTACATGAAAATGCATATTTTGGCTATTTTCAGCCGAAAATTTTTGGTGGCCGAATTTTCTGTGCATCTCTAATTGACGACATCTTAACATTTGATGAAGATTTGTACTTGATTATGTGCGATACTGTCATTTGTTATATCGCACAGGCAACAAGCTGCGATGTATCACGTATATTCGATATATCGCCCGGCCCTAGTACAGAGAGTACAGTAGTAGTTATTTGTCCTTCAGCACAAACAGAGGCGATTCATCTGGGTATCTGACATTTGAATCCAAGTAACTCCGCCAAAAAAAAAAGGTTGAAACATTTGATTCAAGGACAAATGTGTAGGAAAAAAAACAGTTAA
>OMNW01011284.1:0-23136 GCA_900303245.1 Selene dorsalis | reverse complement strand
CCTTTACGGTCAGTGGGGGGGGACGGCTATATGGGGCATTTTTTGTCTTGATGACTTCTTGTAGGGACGTGCTGAAAAAGAAAACAAAAAAACAGAGGAAGCTTTTAGTAACAACTAGTAGACAGTTCATAAATCAAAGTGTTGGTGACAGTAGCCTTTTGAATTTGAGCAGAGTGATGTTAAAATAAAATAAACTACATGTTATTTAGATCTTGTTATCATTACAACATCTTGCTGGGAACTCTGTGCTTGAGATAATGTTATAGCCTATTAGTATAGTCTATAATGAAGTGGCAAAGAGAGAAGAATTTGGGGTTTTGAAGGCAATACGGTGTAAAGTAGCCTGTGAGGGTTTTGTCTTAATGAACTCAGGTGTAGCAGCCGTTGTATGAGCCTGCCGGATGATAGTCACCCGACCTGGCAGGCTCATATAACGGCCGCTATCAACCGGCAGGCTAATAACCGTTATCAACCGGCAGGCTAATAACCGGCAGGCTGATATAACGACCGCTATCAACCGGCAGGCTAATAACCGGCAGGCTGATATATCGACCGCTATCAACCGGCAGGCTAATAACCGCTATCAACCGGCAGGCTAATAACCGGCAGGCTGATATAACGACCGCTATCAACCGGCAGGCTAATAACCGGCAGGCTGATATAACGACCGCTATCAACCGGCAGGCTAATAACCGGCAGGCTGATATAACGACCGCTATCAACCGGCAGGCTGATATAACGACCGCTATCAACCGGCAGGCTAATAACCGCTATCAACCGGCAGGCTAATAACCGGCAGGCTGATATAACGACCGCTATCAACCGGCAGGCTAATAACCGGCAGGCTGATATAACGACCGCTATCAACCGGCAGGCTAATAACCGCTATCAACCGGCAGGCTAATAACCGGCAGGCTGATATAACGACCGCTATCAACCGGCAGGCTAATAACCGGCAGGCTGATATAACGACCGCTATCAACCGGCAGGCTAATAACCGCTATCAACCGGCAGGCTGATATAACGACCGCTATCAACCGGCACCGCTATCAACCGGCAGGCTAATAACCGGCAGGCTGATATAACGACCGCTATCAACCGGCAGGCTGATAACCGCTATCAACCGGCAGGCTCATATAACGGCCGCTATCAATCGGTAAATGGGACGGTCTAGTTTTCGGAGCATTTCCTGATTGCGTCACGACGTCATAATTTCTGCCCCTCAAGCCCGGGAAAAAGACGCGAATACAACACAAAAACACAAAGGACAGACGACAAAAAAAAACACAAAGGACAGACAACATAATAGACGACAGACGACGACAACGATGGAGCCAGAGGTTTTAATTTTGTTTTTTTTATTATATTTTTTGTTGGAGGAAGAGGAGAGGCGGCTCAGGCGACAGCGACACCGGCGGCTGATTTATCTCCGGCTGGCAGAGCGCCGTGGGGAGGTAACATCAAATCTGCTATTTTAACCCATATTAATGTTAATACATAGCTAGGGTAGTTCGTGATAATCAATATAGTTAATTAACTATACCGTTAAGTGACAAACGCTAGCCATATAAACTATAGATTGACATATACGGTTAATGTCATTTAACCATAAGAGTTGACACAGGGTTCTGTATGCTGTAATTTTAATGCTGTGTTTTCAAGGTCTGAAAAGTGCTTGAATTGAATAGTAAAATGTGTATGAACCCTCAAATAACCCTGACTTTATTCAATATTAAAATGTTGTGTCATTAAATATCATTATCATATTATAATGTTATATTATAATTGTGCTGAAGACGGTAGAGTCAGGACTGCCGTTGTCAAGGTCAACGACAAGACCTACACCAGACCCGTCGCTTGTCTTGTTGCCTTACCTGCCATCCCAGACACTGACACCGTCTGTCCTTCTTAAGGTGACAAATTTGATGGACAAATTTGGGGGCGCTTGCTGACGGAGCCTCAGAACGGCATAGCGTGTCAGCACTGTGCCCCCTGCTGGCGAAAAGACGCTTCAGCCGTGTAAGTGGATGTGGTTGGTAAAAAACTGTGCCGCAGAGAAAGAGGGAGACAAACTGATAATTAGTGTTGTATCGGTGTCCATCGGGAGTTTGGAACTCCACAAGTGTGCGTTCAGAGACCAGTGAGTGTGATGTTTATGTTTGTTTATCACTTACTGCCGTTCTTATGGTTTATATTTCTCGAATCTTGATGATAATCCAGCTAACAGCTAGCTCGTGAATGCTATTTGTGACGCCATTGTTGAAAACACAATCGGTACGCAAAGCATCTTGGGATATGGGAGACCGCGAAGGATGGTAGCGGTGCATCCTCCGAATACAGGTAAAAGGAGGACGCATTTGTCGGCCGCATTTGGAGGAGCCTTTGAATTTGGACGAATTGGGACAGCCTTCGCGCAGCGTTCCCAGATAGCAAAATTCTTCTGGTCCATATCTGGCCTGTTTGCCAAAAGTGGGCCACAAACAAGCCATCACAATGCCAGATGTCAACCAAAACCAGACCATATAACCTAGCACTCAACCAAATTTGGGCCAATGTACATTTTTATTCTGGCCCACATACCACATGGAATGATGGTGCTTGGCCGCTCCGCTCCTGTTTGCCAAAAGTGGGCCACAAACAAGCCATCACAATGCCAGATGTCAACCAAAACCAGACCATATAACCTAGCACTCAACCAAATGTGGGCCACTGTACATTTTTATTCTGGCCCAGACCATATAACCTAGCACTCAACCAAATGTGGGCCACTGTACATTTTTATTCTGGCCCAGACCATACCCAGATAGCAAAATTCTTCTGGTCCATATCTGGCCCACACCTGACAGGTTCATCCGGCCCACATACCACATGGAATGATGGCACTTGGGCGCTTCGCTCCTGTTTGCCAAAAGTGGGCCACAAACAAGCCATCACAATGCCAGATGTCAACCAAAACCAGACCATATAACCTAGCACTCAACCAAATGTGGGCCACTGTGCATTTTTATTCTGGCCCACCTACCGCATGAAATAATGGCACCTGAGTGGCCCCAGATATGACCCACAGCCTAGTCATAATGCTACATATCAACAAAGAGCTGACCAAATTACATTAGAACTCACTCAAGCCACAGTTAGCTCTCAGACTTACCCAGAACTGGTTTACAGTCTATGACCTTGTCTAGCCTAAACACATAAGGAGTGACAACCAAACCATGATAAAGTTTTATGTCAAATCTGAAAAAATACAATAAACCAGAACTGGTCTGAATGCCATTATGGTACCCCCAGATACTGTGTTGAATGGTGGCATGCAGCAGTCCAGTCTTGTTGGGACTCATTTGGGGGTCTAAGAGGAAGAAACCTATTGAAGAATTGAAGAAATGACCAGACACGTGAAACAACTGGTGAACTATGACTCTTTTTTTTTTTTAACCTGCAAGACAAAACAAAACAAAATTCAGACCAATCCAAACCAAAAATGACTGCAGAAATGTGAAAAAGGGTTAGGGTTAGGGGTGGAGAAGCTGAAAACACTCCGGTCACCCCAAAAAAATCTTGCCTGGGCCCATCATGGCTCGTCTTCTTGTGGCCCTTTAAGAAATGCACAAAAGAA
The DNA here is from genome assembly GCA_900303245.1 of Selene dorsalis. Taxonomy (NCBI): domain Eukaryota; kingdom Metazoa; phylum Chordata; class Actinopteri; order Carangiformes; family Carangidae; genus Selene; species Selene dorsalis. The sequence goes on along the minus strand of OMNW01011284.1, from coordinate 19,520 downwards.
CATGTTTTATTGACTCAGTAGAGTTGTTACTAAATATGGTGGCAGGCAGAGATCCAACAAAAAAGGCCCTGTAAAATGATATAAAAGTTATACAATATTGTGTTGATGGCTATCAAAACTTAGATCCTATTAGTCTGTTTTTAATTACTATTTATCTGAAGCAATAGTTGTCTGATCACTGATCCAATATCTACTTGCTTAACCTCTTTCTGTTCAGACAAAAATGAAAAATCGGATTGATAACAAGCAAAGTGAGCTGGAGTAAAGCAGCTTCATCAAACACTCAGACAAACTTCAAATTTAACCTAAAGTTAATAACATAGTGTTTATGTGAGTTTGTCTTCTTGTTAAGGGGAGCTATGCATGGCCAACTGATTTTTTAATAGGTACTGTAGCAGACTTACGTGTGTGCTGTGCGGCCCGCTTTTTCTCCTCCCTCTCTCTCCTCCCACCATCTCTGTCTCCAGCAAGATGGAGCCATCTTTTAATGTAGGCCTCCACCTCCTGGTCCGTTGCAGTGGCCGTTAATTGATTGTTCCTGACTGTTCCTAAAAATTGAGAAAACTGTAAAGCTTTGGATAGATTACACACAACAGTGAGAAATGGCCAACTGCATGGCACACAGTCTGCACACAGTCAGTTTTAGAAATTTTTATTACAGTGCAGGTTGCTGACATTTCGACACAGAGTATGTCCTCTTCAAAGTAAACAGAGAATTTTGTGAATGACAGCTTTAAACTGGTGCCTTATAACTTGGTTTCCGATTGATTGCCTGTATATGTTGTATTATAAGTTTTTTTTAACATTTGTATTAGAGAGTCATTTTAATTATATTACTGACAACTTCTGTGGTGTCACATGAGCTGTTTTATATGATGCAGCTTACCTGCTCCTCCAATCAGACGCGCTTCACTGAGCACGCACCCTATTTAAAGCTGTCAATGTCAGCGACCTGCACCGTAATAAAACTGACCGTGTGCTCCAGCATCCTCTCCCTGCCAGCCAATACTGAAAACTCATGTAGTCATGCACATCAACAAATTTGAACACACATGGAACGTGATCAAACAGCCTTAACTAATTGCCTGTCACTATAAGACTTGGTTTTGTAGCTGCACCCAGAAAATCAACAAGCAATGGCATTGTATTATAACAGAATAGAATAGAATATTGTCTGCTACCACAGACGCATAATCATCCAGATCCGCATCTTGATAAATTGATTATATGATTCATTTCAGCACCGTGATGGTGATGCTAATACAGATGCTAAAATGGTGCACTTATGCCATGTATGGGGTAAGTTGAGCATAGGAGTGGGATAAGCCACCCCTTCCTTTCCCTCCATCCATCTCAGTCAGTCATCAATATCACGTAAGTAATGATACTGATTATATTACTATCATATATCTGCAATAGTGATGAAGAAGAACTGAAGAAGAAATCAGCTTGTCAAATCTTTGCTACATACATACATACAAAACTCTAAGTGAGGTGCCACTTATTGAGAATGGCTTAATAATTCTGAATGTGTCACAAATATAGTACTGTAGTGGCTTTAAATACTTACAGTCTTTTTCGCTTTCTCCGTGGCATGTCGTCATCTTCTTCTGCTGTCTGTAGGTCAGTGTGGGTTTCTGCCTGGGGAAGTTTCAGATGAGCAGTTTTGTAGTTTTCTGTAAAAAAAGAGATTCAGAAATCATAATTAATAGAGCGTATATGTTTTAAAATGACTGAATTCTGGTAAATTAGATTTGTATACCTGCTGTATATAAAATCCGAACTGTGTATTTTTCCCTTGAGTATCCTGGCTGCTCTTCATTTTTTATGGCCTTTGCCAACTCATCAGGTCTGTACTGAGTGGGCCACTGACAGACGTCATCAGCAACCCAAGCTGCTGGCACCACCTCAACCTCTTGGGTTTCATAAAACTCAACAATGTAAAACATTGCCTAGAGTAGGAAGGGGGTACAACGGCACAAAGTAGTTAGTTTTACAAATAAAACAGTAACATTGAACTGCATACAAATTCATGCACATTCCCAGCTGAATAATTACTATAAATACGAGACATACACTTACACACAGATAGGCGAAGGCAGGCTGCACTGTTACTACTGTCTAAACTTGCCGCTGAGCTGCACATAAAGTATAATAATATTTTTTTTTTTTTACTCAAAATTAAAACACATGCTTTGTGTGGTTAATGTTAGACATGCTTAGAATGAATCTGCATGCAGAAGAGGCACAACAACAAATCCTGCCTCCAAAGGTAATCGAACACACTTCTGTAATTTAGTGTCCAACTTCAAGCACATTAGGTGTGATGACAGATCTGACACAAAATACGTTCCCAAATTTGTCAATGGGATAGTCAAAAAAACTTACAATCTGTCTGTACTCTTTGCAGACAATGTATTCCTGACCCTCAAAAACAATTAAATTCTGGACCAGAAGTATCTTGCCATTCATTTGAATGCATCTGTCCCTCTCTGTCCCTTAATGACATATTCATCTATTTCCAGTTCTTTATACTGGGAGACAGTTCCCATAAACCCTTGTGGGACAGGTCCATCTGAATGCAACATTTTGAGGTTTTTGCCAGTTTTCAGAGTTTCCTCTTGTACACTTGTTGAGTCAAGTTCTGAAATCCTGCGTATCACTTGTTGAAGTGGTGAACTAGGCTTTCTAACCATGCCTTTAATCGTTTTAAAGTAGTTCTCAAAAGGAAATCCAGATATTAGGTCCAAGTTCCCATGTACCATTACATCTTCACTGAGGTGAATCAAGCCATGTATGTTGTATACTACAAATTCCTGACCATAGAGTTGGCCAAAATGTTTGACAAATGCTCTGAGGAGTGTTTTTGCAAAGTCATTTAGCATCAAACAATAGGCTGGACTTGCCAGAATGTAAATGCTCACAGATAACAGCATAAAGTTTTGATACACCTCAGGAGCCAGAACATCTTTCAAAACAACTGGGCCAGTGTAAAGTAGGAACTGCCTAAGTTCTGTTGCCTTCCATCTTAATCTTTCATCAATCCCCCGTGGTCTTCGGGCAAATTCTGAGGGTATGTACATTCTGAGAGCAAGTAACTTGGCTGAAATCAGAGAGACTTGCCTAGATGAAATGCGGGATTTTAACTTCCCACATGTGCCAATCCATAAATCAAGGAGACGACGCACCACACCTAAGCAAACTAAATGCATATAGTCGTGTGGGAAGCCACTGACCATAGGAACAGATGTTTCACAAAATAGTGAAGGTTGAATGTGGTGGTCTTCATCCTCTGCGTTTAAAAAAGATTCATCAGTTCTTGCTCTAGCATTTGCCTCTGGGTATGTCATGCGATTATTCATATATATGCCTGACTGTACACATTTGTCACAGCCACTGTAGCCATTGTGTGACTTAATACCTTTAACAAAGGCCGTTGCAGGAGCATCACAAATTACAGAGCACACAGTCAGGGAAAAGGTTTTACCATTCACAACAAATCCATTGCTCATGGATTTCAGTTCACAAACCAGATCTTTTAGATATTCTGACAGTGAGTGAGGCTTTGAGTTCCCACAGAAAATAGCAATGGGCACAGGTTTCCTACAGAATCCTTGGAGAATTCCCAAGATTGGCCAAAACTGAAGAGCTGAACTTTTAAAAATTGGAAGACCGTCAATATTTAACTGCAATTTAAAGTAGGGACTATCTGGAACAATACATGCAAGTCTCTGAAATTTTTTACTTAACATATTCTGTATCCCAAAATAGTGGAATGATCCACCTGCCAAGGAACTAACAGCATGGCAAATCTGTGTCTTTAGCAATGTTCTGGCATCTTTGGGCAATGAAGGATGATGAACTTTCAGAATAGACAAGAGGGCAGACAAAGCAATCAGTGAAATCCCAAACTGTGTACTCCAGTCTCTCAAACAACTTTCTAAATCCCTTGTATCATCAACATCATTTCTTTCATCATCATTATCATCATCGCTACTTAAACCACCATCTCCACTGTCTATGGCAAAGTTTGGGGGTGAATCAGCGATTGCTTCCGAAGTTGAAGCAATCGCTTCATCCTGAAAACTGTACCCCTCTTCAGTGTCAACCTCAAGGTCATGCTTGTCATTTAAAGAGTCAAAGAACTGGTTTACTCTTTTCACAGCTCTTTTCCTTAAATTACTGTGAGTGGTATTCCACTGTTCTTTTTCCATGGCACTATCACTAACCTGTTTGAGGTTTGGGCAACTTTTGTGCTGCTCAGAAGCAGACAGTTATCCTGAAAAAGAAATAGGAGTAAGTTTATACATCGTACAAGTATTATACATTGATACATCATATGTAGTTCACCAGAGCAGCTTACCTTTAATGAGCGTTCAATAATCTATATTTCCACCAGCAAATTTCTGTAACAAATAATAAGAACACTTACTGTAAACATCATCATCATGAAGACATGTACTTTTTTTTGCCTGGAGATGTTATATTTAAACATCTTGAAGTTAGAGGTGAAGCCACCCCAAGAAAATGGCCATACAGGTAGGGTAAAAAATTCACTTCATGACAGGTAAGATATGAAATATTACCTGCCAAAATATGTTTTCACTGGCCATTGAACGGCTCACAACTAACTAACAAATAAAATTGCCTTGCCTTGTATAGGGTGGTGTGAAGGTAGGTTCTGACAAAATATTTTTGCAGTTTTTTCAACACTGACTACATAAATATGGTAATATCAGGAGCACTATATTTGGATTAATGAGTTAAATAAAATAAAACTAGACATATATCTGACTGTACACCTCAACCTAGCAAATAACACAGGCTTTATTGTGAATGGAGAGTGTTGAAGCTACCTCTACAGTCGTTCATCTTCTGATGACTGTTTTGAATGACTGACGTTGAATGAAGGTGGATAACCACTTTGAAACGTAGCTGTAAACTGTGTCCATCTTACTGTTTGGCATTTATGATGAAAATTATGTAACCTAGTGGTGGCGGGTGCTAACTGTGAACCCTGCTCAGCTCCCAACCCGCAGAGTATCTCTGCTAGCTGCAGTCACCAGTGAAGAGCTGACGGATGTTGAGAGCGTAGTTTTTCTTCAAGGTGTAATGTTCGCGTGTTTAAACCAATTTCTCTACAGGATCATGCAATAATCTCATAGAAAAGCCTACAGGTTCACAGCTTGGTCACTTTAACCTTGTATAAAACGGAATGTTAACTAGCTATTTGCCCATTGTGGGACCGAACAAGGATCTACTATCTTATCTTGTCCTGGCAAATTTGTACTTCACAAAGTATGGACCCCACCATGTTAAATGGGCCACTTTAGGCTCACATCCAGATCACCTGGTGATCATATTGCCATATTTCGGCCAAAACTGGCCCAAATATGTTTTAACGTAGCTGGGCCACGTGTGCCACCTTATATTTGGGCCACACCTAACTTATCCAAAGTGCATAGCCACTCTGCTGTCAGTCATACAAACAGAAGTCCTGTTCGACAAAATCCATGAGAAAGATCTTACATTGTCTTACAAGAAGAGCATGGCTGAGTGGAAGGCTTTTATTGGCCAGTAAAACCAGTGGTCAGATATGGTGTAGGATAGCACTTCCTCTCCCTCCAAATCCATGTTCATTGTTGCAAGTTAGCCCAGTGTTAATTTGGGGTTAAATTTTGTGTGTTTGCACAATTCTGTGAAGATTCAGCTCAATTTTAAGTTTCTTAACATTACAGTTAATATTGAGTGTAAACAAGTAATTATTCAACAGATACATTCACTATTCACTAATTTAGCCACTACTGTGCCCTACTATTTACAATGTTAAGTATTTGTATTAAGAATTAATACCACAGGTGGAGCAGTTTATTGTGCATAGTGTGTCTATATGCTTTGATTGTGCCTGTGTAAAGCACCGATTTTGTACCTGAGGGGCATATTGGTCAGATGTTTGGAACTGACCTTAAATTGCTTAAATATTTGGCATGTTGTACTGTATTTTCATATTCTGTAAATACTGTGAGCCAAAATGTAGAGAAAAGGGAAGCTGTTTCCCCTTTATGCAGACCTCTCTGACTTTTTGCTGTCTAAATTAAAAGAAAGTTGGTTAAATGCAAGACTAGCTTTCATTTTTTCTCTTGTAAGAAGTAGTTGAATCTAGAAGGTGAATGTCTTGAATCTAGAGCAGTATTACTATTGTAGAGCTTACAATAAGGTAAATACACTTGAGATGATGACAGGATAGTAAATTATGGCTTATTATGGCCAAAGAGAACCACCTAATATGAGCCAGGAATGCTAAATTCAAGACATTTTGTCTCAAAATGCTAGTTTCTAGTCTTATTTCAAGTATGTGGTGGACTTAAATCTAGAACAAAAAATAGTGAAATACACCTGAAACAATCAGGATAACAAAAAAGAGGTGCTACTTTTGAGGGGAAAATACTATTTTTGAGCATCACAAGCTTATTATGAGACACAAAATGTCACAATACTAGTCTAATGTAGCTAAAAATGAGATTTCACAACTAATTTCAAGATCACTCTTGTCTTGTACAGCTTAAATATAATGTCTTATTTCAAGAAATCTTACCAGGAGAATTTTCACTTGTTCCATTGGCAGATTTTTTTGCTTATTACAAGCAAAAATAGCTTGTTTTAATTTTTTTTTTTGCTTATTTTTGGAGAGGCATTTTTTCCAGTGTAGAAAAAAAAACACCTGAGATGATGCTCACATATCAATGAGCATGTGTGAGCCAGAACACCAGTATGCTCCTCAAAGCAAACACTAAACCGACAGAATCTGTGCTTTGTACAACACAGTAAAAGCAATATCAAACATACATACAAGCAATACAGCATCCATTAAAGGTACAGGTCTCACATTAACATGAACACAACCACTTCTTTTACTGGCCAGTAAAGGCTTTCCAGTCAGCCATGAGATGATTGTGATTGTGTCTGTCCTCCTTGCAAATGGCGTCAATGAATCAATGAATGCTCTGATGGCTACAAATTCCAAATCCAGGAGATGAGAGAAAAACCACTAGGATGTCTTTTATACAAAGTTTGTGGGGTCTTCTAGTGTTTGGCCAAAGTTGCTGGACTGTAGGTAAAACGTATCAAAATCTGCCTAAAAAGTCATAAATTAAAACTGGTTTACACGTCCATGGAGTTACATCTTCAGCAACAACCCAAATATGTATTTTATTTTTGGTATACCAAATGCATTACAACTACTTTAATTTATTATTTTCAATTTGTTTATTTTTCAGGAGGGGATTATTCAGCATTCCTTTCTAGAGGGAGAAAGGACGCTGTTGTACCCAGTTGTAGCCAAAGGCTGATTTACATTGGCAGTCCCCTTGCCAGATGTTAATTGGCATAATTTCTTAGAGTGATTAAAAAAAAGAAATAAAAAAAGCAAATAATAATAAAAACACAGTACGATATGATATACAACACATGAGCAACAAGCAATTGATATAAAAACTGTACATTTAAGGCCGAGAATATTAAAATCGTATCATAAAGTCGCCCCGCGACACATAGGCGTAGAATTGCATACACCATATGGCCTTTAACGAGTAACAATCAAAAGTGGGGGAAGGGCTGTGTAGGGTGTGTAGATGGTGTATGAGCCTGTATCAATGCAGAGTCCAGTACATGGTTTTGTTGTAGGTGCGGTTGAGAGTGGTTGTGAGTAGTTCTGGATGGACATGTTATAGTATGGTATTGCAAATGACACAGTAGGGAGGTAAGGCCAGAAGAAGAGAGAGAGAGAGAGAGGGGAAAAATAAAGATAGACCAAAGGGGGAGGAATGATTTGGGGTGAGTAGATGGATCCCAAAAACAGTAAATATCAACATAGAATATACATCTTTAACAAAAATACTGGATTTTTACATCAAACAAAAGGGAAATGCGCCCTGATATCAAATTAGTAATTAGATTAAGTAAACTTTTGGTATCAGGCATGAAAACGGGTCAGGGGTGAAAAAGGTGAGAAGGATACACCCTTCTCACCAAAAACGGGGGCCCCCTCCTTTTTGCCCCCAAGAAGAAAATTTTGAATATTTCATATTTAAAAGTATCATTCTGCTGCATTTTGAGAGAAAATTCAAGCAGAATTACAAGACAGTATGAATGTATAATATTAGTATCTATCTGTACATAGTCTCACTACTTATATAGCATAATGTGACTGTCTGTCTTTTGGTCTGCTAAGCACTGCCAGATGCTGGGGAGCCATACTTGCTCTGCTGCTGCTGCTTTTCTTTCTGATTCATCTTCTGCTGGTGTTTGTATGTGGCTGCTGCAGAGTTGATGTTCTTGCATAGTGTTTGGTCCACCTCCCTGAATTCCACATCCTCCCCTCTGAAGAGCTGCACGGCTGTCTTCTCCCTGGACTGCAGGACTGGACTTGTTGATACATACATGTTGCCACTCCTTTGGTCAATCACGAACTGAAGTTGTTTACCTTCAGCCTCCAGTCAGTCCCTTCGCCTCAAGATCATCCACACTGACATTATGCGTCAATGACACTAAGCCTCTTCCAGCAAGCTTTAATTCTTCTAGTGATATGTTACCTGTAGGGTAACTTAGATATCACAAAATGTTGAAATGACTGAAACCATCACTCACCAAATTCAGTCAGGAAAATAACGTTAGCCATATTCCACTGTCCAAGTCGCCGAGGCGTCTTCTTTTCAGCTCCTGAATGCTTTGGTCTGCACGAGCAAACTGCTTGTACACTTAACAAACCAATCAGGTAGCAGTACCCCCCCCCTACCTTCCCAGAGAAAAAACTGGTCATGCAAGGCCCTTCGCGCCAATATTTCCATGCTCTCGTGCTTGTGGAGTGAATGTTTTTATCGAATTCAAGGCTCCCTTCAGGCGCGTGCACATGTTCGCACTTCACTGATAATTTCTTATCAGTTTACCTCCATGACAAATTTTCTCATCGGCTCTACACAATTCACGTAGGTCACAAAATGGAAAATTTCGCCGAAAGGTGAGTGATTTTCATGGCTGATAAAACAAACTATTGATTAAACTTACAGACACACACACACACAAAAAAAACAAAAAAACAAACATGCTTGCATGAAATCAACAACAAATCCATCAATATCACCAAACACAAGTGCACGGGATGAATGCAGATGTACCAACAAAGGGCCTGGGGAAAACACTGACAACAAAGAGGAGACACATGAGGTAACCACAGGAGGGAATGCACAGGAAGACAAGACACAGGAACTTCCAAATAAAACAGGAACTAGAGTCAAACTATGACGTTTACACACATTTAGCATTTTCTGGTTTTACAGCTTTCCTTTTGGTGACGGAAAGAGGCTGCGACACTGGGTGGACAACGTGAGGCCGAAGACTTGGACACCTAATGAAAATACAAATTTGTGTGCTCTGTGCTTTGACGATGAGTGCTTCATTTTGAGTGATGGGAGAAAGCGTCTAACTTCAACAGCTGTCCCCACAATTTTTCATTACTCCCCTGAAGGTAAGACTTACACTTACACCTACTTAGGCCACCTTTGGGGTCGGACAACAGAACTCCCTACTTTTGGGGACTCCACTTTCTGAATTGTTTAGAGAGAAGCTGCCACCATTTTCAGATGTGGAAGGATGTCCTCATTACCAAAACCACTTGATATTTTGGTTTAAAGCATGTTTTTTTTTTTCCAGTCAGACTTTTAACCCAAACTTTGGGGACACATCTTACTGAACAAACCTTTGGGAACTTGGGCTGTACATAGATTCTGATAGAAGTCATCTTTGGGTCTTATTTTTTGCAAGCCAGGGTGTTGGAGCTGGTCTCCTGATTTTTTTTTTATGATTTAAAAAGTTTGATTTGGACTTCATATACTCTTGTTATCGACAAATGGCCACTACACGGATTTCAAACATTGACATATGTCTCATTTGAATTGAAGGGCAGAGCTTCCTGACATTGTGTTAATATTCACTGAATCAACATTTCAACCGTCTTCACTTGTTTTAAGTAAATGTTATACATGTTACCACACACAAGCATAAAACACAGGCAATAAGATTTGAAGAAAGCATTTATAAAAACACAGAAATATGAAACCAAGTATCCATTAAAATTAAGAACATGCCCAAACCTTCAGGGTCAAATTGGATATCATCCAGTGTCACCCCCTTTGTACTGGGACACAGTCCCCCTCTCCATGGCCAGGAGCCCTTTGCTCATTCTAGCAAGCTGCAGAGTTCTTTGGTGCGAATATCATGGCCTAAGAAGGTCAGACTCATTTTCCTCGAGGTTCAAGACCTGTGACATCGTTGCAATATGTTTTTGAAGCTTCGTTGAAGTCAGTGCTTCAGGGTGTGTGGCACCACAGAGTTTGTTATATTTCTGACGGCACGCTCCCCCTCTGTAGGCTGATGAGGCTTCTGGTTTTCCAAACATGAATAAATTATCATTCTGCCTTCACGCATCTCAGCCAGCAGCTCCACAGCAGTCACCATAGTTGGTTTTAACAAGACATGGACCCCTTTTCCCTCGGATCTCCACTCCTGCAAAGTGCTCGCACATCTTCTTTCCGTTCCAGGACCTAAAGGCAGTCAGTAACATCCGTGACACCTCTCCTGCTCTTCGTCTGTTGAATGTAATGGCTAAAGCAAGTGTTACCTTGGCCAGGGCAGCATCGTTTTCTGGAGTGGGGGAGATTCTCAGCATCCTCTCTGAAATATGTTGCTGATTTTCCATGTGAAAGCTCAAGAGCTTCATGTCATGGGTAAATGGTAACTCCTGTGGCATGTTCCACTTGGCCTCCTTAAGAGTGTTGAGTGCTCCAGAGGAGATGAATTCTTTCCATCTGCTGTCATGTATACCTCTGTACCTTTTAGCATATTGTAACCCCGGTTACTAGACCTCATTAGTAGTCCAGTTTACTGGTGAATTGGTTAGATCAGTAAATGAATAAATTCATTTTTGTGATATAAATGAGCACATAGGGTTCATGATAAAAAAAAATCTGAAATCTCAATAAATAGATCAAAAATATAAATTGATTAATTCACATAGGTTTATTTATCTGGTTAGAAGGATTATTTTTGTTTTATTTCAAGTGTGGCGAATGTGCCTTTCTCAAGTGTATGAGATGCAGGTGGCATGAGGAGTTCACGTGATGTAATGTAGCCAATCAGACGACATCAGGTTGTAAGTGCCGTTGTGTTGTCGTTTTTCCTCTCTCTCTCATGCTCTCTCTGCCAGACCGTCATCAAGGTGGCTGCATGCTAACCTTTTGCTGCAGATATTACTGTTTTTGGTGTGAGAAAGTAAGATATTCTGACGCTTTTGATGCTGTCATCATCGGTGCGGAGAGCAAAGCCTCTTTTTTTTGCTGTGGGTCGAGTAGCGGACCGTGTGCTTTGCCGGAAAAGAAACGAGGGAGAACCTGAACCTGGACTTGTGAGAGCTGTGTATTCTGCTTTGTATCTGGTGTGTGTGATGTTTGAGCCCCTGTAATCCCCTGTTGGCCTTTATAGGCCGGGTCTTTTTCTTTTCTTTTCCTTTTCTTCGTATGATTCCTGGGTTGAGATATGCATGAAGACGACGACTTCTTCTTCTGCTGGGATTTCCCTTGTCATGTAAAGGTAGGGGGGGACTTCAGTGGGAGTGGCGAGCCATCCAAACCAACCAAAGAAAAAAAAGGCTGATTTAGTCAGAGACTGGGTCTAACGTGAACTCTTGTGTACCCCCATGTGTCTGCTGATGCTTTCATTTATTTATTTGTTTTTTTTTTCTTTTCATTTATTATTTTTAATTATTTTATCTCCTTAACGCAACATAAACCTACGTAAACACTTAGCTGCTGATTATGCGATTCCTTTACTCTGGTGGTCTAGGCTTCTGATCATTGGCCCACAAGGTAGTTTGCACTGATAGAAAATATATCTGTATCACCCAGTCTTTATCTTTAACAGTTAGAGCTGAGGCAGGTTACAATATTCTGCTGTGATATCATAACCAAAATCACAGCATCGCTCTCAACAGTACTGGACATTTTTTTTTAGACTGTGGCCTGAAGCTTGAGTGCTAAAGACGGGGTTTGATAAGTGTTGTTTTTGGGATCGTATCCTGCTGCCTTCTTCACTGCAGATAGAACATGTCGTATGTAGTCGTCATTATTGTTCCCTTTGTTTTTTTTAGTTTATTGAACATATATTGTCCAAGCTGTAGAATACATTTATCATTCTGAACAACATTTGACACTTCATCCTTGTTCACGTGTGTTAGTATTTTCTGCAGGTCTTCACTTCTATCTAAATCTAACTCTTTTTTGTCCCACTCTGGGTTCATCCTCTCTTTGCTTCTCTTCACGTTTCAATATGTTTGCACAATGGTTTTTTTAGTAGAGACCTTGACAATGGCCACAGTGGATGAGGTCTTTCCCATGTCTTTTGTTCTGTAACGTGCAACAAGGTCTCCTCTTCCTTCCCTCACCACATCTGTATTGTGAGAAAAGTTTCCTCTATTCCTCAGAAAGGCCAGACCAACTCGTCGTCCTTGGGGACTTTGTGGATAAAAGAGTGCTGTTGCAACATCTGGTTTATTGCGATGAACAGTTTGAAGGTGTCGTGAGATTTTTGATGTTGGCTTGGAGCAATAAAGGCAATAGTTCCTCTTGTCATACACTCATACACAGTATTTGTGGTACATGGTACTTTAACTGAACTTTTGTCTGTCTCTGGGCTGATGATCAAACTACTGTCTTTCTCAGGGTGGTGTGGTGTGTTCCTCCTTTTCTGCAGGCTGACTGTCCATTTCTTCTTTGTTCCTGGGATGAATGATGATCCCCACTTCTTCCTTACTGCATTTTCTTTGTGCTGCTTTCTTTGTTGGGTTATTCACCATCACTGTTACCAATCAGGGAAATTGTAACCTGTCGTGTTTTTTCAGGGGACAAAGACGTGCTGACATTAGAGTCAGCTCCATCAATGTCAGGTATGTAATCAACATCACTGTAGTCACAAGGACTGCTCTCATCCATGAATTCAGCTGAGGTATATAAAAAAAAGATGATGGTGTTTATGGATCATTTGCAACCTTTGATTGTACTAAAGGATACCTTACTGTAATGCAATGTCAACATGCTATTGCAGGAATATCAGCAGGATTCAAGCAGTGAAATAACATTAAACTTCAAACTAAATGGTAATCACTTTCAAGAAATGCAAGGTGATTTTCTTCTTTGTATGCCATTTGAATTGAGCATAATCAGACTGGTGCCCTCCCTTCATAACTGAGGGCCAATAGATGAAGAAGGAGACCACCTGTCTTTTTCCTGAATTTAGTTTTGTGTTACAAAAGTTATAATTCAGATACCCTTGTTGGGAAGTAAATAAAAGGAACATATCATTTATATGAATGCCATTCATTAGAACTGTGTAAATAATTGAGTTTCCCCGCTTAAAACCTAATCCTCTCAGACGGGAAAAAGAGCTGTGGGGGAGAGGTAAGTAACAAAGCAAGATCCTGATGTTGAACTGCAGGTTTGATGTATGAGAGCTGCATCTATTTTTAAACAGTATGATACTGATATCGCTTGGCCTGAATGACAAAATCACCATCAATAAGAAGTTCTTGTCCATGCATAAGTAATGATGGTATACCTGGATTTACATGTTAATAAACAAAAAAGTATTTTTCTCTTTCATGAGAGAGAAAAAATCTCTCATAAAAATTCGTATTGAAATATATGAAGTTATAATAAAAAATGTAAAAACAAGAATTGTGACGTAAGGATTCAAGGATTTTATTTGTCATTTCACACGTTAGACATGAGGAGGAACGAAACTGGTTACCCTGGTCCAAGTAAGCCCAAGTAAACACAAAATAAACACAATAAACAAAAGTCTACGATCATCTCCTTGGTCTTCTTCACGTTGATGCAGACCACCCTCCAGGGGTTCCACCTCCTGCCTGTAGTCAGACTCATCGACCACAGCCTTGTCACCCGTGAACTTCACGATCAGACAGCTGGGATGTCTCGCTGAGCATTCGTGTGTGAGCAGGGTGAACAAGAGGGGGCTGTGAAGTCCACAAAGAGCAGGTGGACATAAGAGTTTTTGTTCTCTAAGTGGGTGAGGGCTGTGTGGACCACAGAGAGATGGCGTCCCCTGTGGATCGACTCTTCCTGTATGCGTACTGGTGCGGGTCCACAGTGACATCATCACAGTCCTTGATGTGGGCCATGACCAGTAACTCAACCTGTGTAGACCGATATTATACTCACATTATCCAACTGTACCAGCTGTTGACCAAGAAGCTCACGCTGATGCAAAAGGAAGGTTCTTCCTCTGAGGCCATGTCGCGTTCAGAGCACTTGTCATGATGCTGTTTCAATTTAGTAACCCTGGACTGAAATGACTGGAATGAACAAGGCTGAAGGACAATAGAACCAAATTAATATAGAAACTTTAATGTAATTTCAGGCAGTAGTTGTCGTCAGCAGGTTGAACAGAGACACAGAGACTGGAAGAGTCACAGAAAGGCTGAGAAGGGGACGTCCTTTGGTCACATGACAACTAAGGCTGTCTTTACACTACAAGGTTCAAGTGGCCCAGTTCCAATTTTTTCCTCTCAAGTGGCACAGATCAGATCTGTGACGTGAACGTGGAAATGGGAAAGAAACACATGATATTGGATATTGTCAGATCGGATTCAGGCCCCTGTGATGTGTGGAAATTAATCAGATACAAACTGGATTTCAACTGGAGGTAAGAGCTAAATGTATGCTTCAATATGTGGCCATTAGGGGTAATATGGGATGGGATCAAAACACTGCCTTACATTACACTAATGTAAGGCAGCGTTTTGATCCCATCCCATATAATTGGTCAGGTTAGAAATAATTAGTTAATAATCAGTTGTTTCAGGCACTCATGTATAGGCTCATGAAGTACATGGTTGGTGAATGTTTTTTTTTTAATATTGTAGGCTTGTACGAGCTTTTTCCTCCAAATGCACCACAGTTCTCTCAAAGCAGTGCCTCAGTTTGAATGTCAAAGCTTTAGCTGTCACCTTACTTCATCCAGAAAGTTAAGAAACCAATTGCTCCAGACTGGACTTTGATTTGAGTTAAACATTAATTTTATCTCAGTTGAGCTGCTGCTCCTTCACTCCGGGACGATCAGAGTATCTGCACATTAGGTTTTGGGGTGAATTCTTTAAGATTATCTCTGAAATATTACAGTTTCACATTCAAATCAGTGTAACTGCTTTCACCTCACTGATCTTCCTCACTCCCATCTTTCAAATCCTGGATAGGTGATGCTAATACCCTTACTAAAATTGGAAAAAAAAAATGAAATGTCCCCTGAGAGGGACATCTGATAGATTTTACTCTTATTGGCAACCATTAATTAGTTATTTGGAACAGCTTTCCTGCAGGTGAGATTTTACAGCTGTGCTACGTCTGATCCTGTCTGCTACTTTGCCAACTAGTTGCTGTATTGCTGCCTGACTGTCGCCCACTCTCCCCACCTCCCCCTTACATGACAGGAGTCACCTTTTATGTATTTGCTCATTTATGTATTTATTTATTGCAGAAGGACCATGAGGATCCCGGGTTAGGATAGAAAAATGGAGAAAAAAGTGGAAATGCCATGTACGGTACGGTACACTGTTCTGCTACATTTTCTTTGATACAATATTTTTTTAAAAAGAGTCTTTGCACAAATTGTAATCCGTGAACTCTGTGAAATTTGAGACTGGAGAGGAAACCTGCAGTCAGTCATGTGGCAGAGGTCTGGACACAGCAGGGAACATTGATAACATTGGAACATTGGAACATTGATTCTTCAGTCGGGTCTTTGTTGCTCCAGATTAAAAATTGGATGCTTTCACAAAATTGGAGTCTCTGAAAGGTTTCCACTGCAATAATTTACCCTGATCGCTGGTGTGGAAATTACTCTGAATCACAAAAAAGCATAAATAAATAGATTTCTTTTTTCACACACACACACACATTCATCCTTCCAGTGAATACATCTGCACACTAAAATAAAACAGTCTAAATCACAGTCCCTGGCAGCACATCTGCCATGTTTGGAGTGCCTTGGATTTGGGGGGGTGTCGGCATCCGGTAAGCCTCCACTGTGAGGAAGGTTTTGTGATTGAGGATGTGAGAAAGTTCCAAACAAACAAACAAAAAAGCACATCTCTGGAGAGGCACTCTTATCTGCCACCTCAGAAAACTTAATCCCATTTCCGCACTTGACTGTGAACGCAGCGAACTTCTTCAGTACTCTGTACTGTACTGTCTGTACTGTGTTGTGTTGTTTTGGAGAAGTTTGTGAAGCAGGATGGGTGGGCGAGAAAAAACAGTCATGGAGCTTAACTCAGCGCTGTTCAACTTTTCTATTGACAAATTAATAGGGATTTAAATTTTTCATAACCTCAGTGTCTTTAAGAGCGTGAAGTTCCCAGACACAGTCACCCAGCCCTGGTTCAGGAGGAAGCATTCACTGGTGAGTGGTCAGCAGGAGGAGGCCCTTTGTATTGCTTTCAGCCTGCTTTTCTGCCCAGTTAATGTCTCCACGTTGCTTGGGTTAATAGAGCAGTCGCGATGAGAAAAGCAGCTCATTGTGGAGGGACATTTTGAGGCACCAGTTCAGGAGGTTAAGATGCAACGTCAACCCCAGCAGCAGTCAAAACATGCAACATCATCAAAAGAACCTTTGAAGGGGTACAGTTTTTCCAATTGGAGCAATTAAGTTTAAGTTTAACCCGAGTAGATCACCCCCTCAAGAGATCGAGTTTGTCGACCGCAAACTTCTCTAGACTTCAGCACAGACAGTCAGATAGAAAAATACTGCTGTCTTTGTAGCCAAGAGCCAACCATGATCAAAACAGCCACTCATAGCATCAATTAATGCTCAGCACAACAGCACAATAAGGTCCCAGCCAGTGTGGCCAGGTGGGAAATGTAGGATTATTGTACCAAAGACACCGTCATGACCAAAATAACAAGGCACTCACAGCTTTCATCACAGTAATGACCAGAGCTTGGAAAGTCAAGTTTTCCAGGTTTGTTGAACATCACTGCTACGTCTGTTTCAATGTGACAGTTGGTCTGTCCAAATCTTTGCAGGAATTTTCAACTTTTTGGTGTAATACAAAGTGTTATTGTGTTTAATTTACCAACTGGCCAATCATGTGAAGACACGTTTGAGTGGCAGTGCACATTTGTACAGCCACTCATAGTAGAAAGTCAACAGACGGTGCCCAGACCACTTTGCCTAAGTCAAACCTAACCTGAGGCACCCTGGCTAAAATATTTTATGGTGAGAGGAAGATCTAACAAGTTTGGATTATAGGTCTATTAGGGTGTGAAATGGGAAAAGGCACAGGTGAACACCTTGATAAATGCTGCCTGCAGTACATAAGTCTATTTAAAGTCAAACTAACAGGTGCTTCTTGGGCATCAATCCTGAAAGAGACTCGAAGACCAAGAAGCGGACAACAATGAACCCTCATGTGAGCATAGGCATCAGACAAGCTGGGGACGCTGGGGACGCTGGGGACATGTCCCCACCACCAAATTAACTTAACATGAGCCTAATGAAGAAAAAACGGTGGTACATGTAAGCCTATTATGACCTCTGAGACAATGTGCACTGCGCAGAGCTTCCTATATGCAGAAGCCAACTCGCAACCATGTAGCCTTGTTTAAAGCAGTGGTTCTCAGACTCTTTCTGCCCCCCCCCCCACTTTGGACAAAGGGGAATTTTCAAGCCCCACCTTGGGGAGGAGGGACCGGCGATTGTACAGGACTAGACAGGTTCATGACGTTATGTTATAATTCAATAATCATATGAATGAGGGCGAGTATATGATGCTTAGTGTTTATATCCAACATGTCACTGTTTACAAGATCAACATTAAGTCTGTCCTTACACATTTAAGTGTGTGACGTGTCTGTTTGTCACTGTCATCTGCACATCTGTCAGCAGCTGCTCCAGTTTCCTCATCACTAAACCTGTACCACCACCATCCGATCCTCCCTCGCTCACATCGTGAGGATGGCAGCCTATACTGTACTAAGACTTTTGATGGTTGAATCTGACTGGTCAGATTTTGGCTTTAGTCGACTAATCGTCAAATGCTGTTGTTCTTCCCTCTCACAAATCTGGACAGCTGGACTTTCAGATACTGCCCCCCCCCCGTTAATAAATATGAAAAGAGGCTCCCACATGCTTTAGCTTTACACTGCTGACTTGTATCATCAGAACAGACATGTTCTGTGATTTTCAGCCTTGACTTCCACAGTATACATTGTAAATTCACAGTAAATTACTGTCAACTTGTACCTTACATTCACAGTACACACTGTAAAAGTACAGGGCCTTGTGGTAATGATGTACAATTCCCTGGTAATGTACTGTAATATCACAGTAATTGCTTTGTCATGAACACTGTGAAGTTACAGTACACAGTGGTGCTTTTACAACAATGCACTGTAATATCACAGATGTGAAATTACAGTAAATTGCTGTGAGTGCATTTCACAGTATTTTGCTGTCATGCAAAACTTATCCAATAATTTATTGTGAATTCACAGCCAAACTTTTTGCAGTGAGGGCTTAGGACAGATCCCTGGAGGGAGACAGTGAGAGGATGAGACATCCTGGATTTTGACAGTTTGTGGTCTGTTGGTTCCCAGGTCCAATACTCAGTTGCAGAGGGATGGTTGAAGTCCAAACTGCAGCGGTTTGTTGAATAAAGTCTGTGGGGTAATTGTGTTAAAAGCAGAACTAAAGTCCAGGAAGAGCAGTCTAACATAGATCATCAGGGAGACACTGTACTCTGTACTCGTATGCCCTTCTACATGCTCTGGAGGCATCCAGTGTCCTTGTCACTTTGAGGCTGGAGATGCACCTGCACTGAGAGCAATGACAAGTACTGTGCCCTCAGGAGAGACTTCCCCGATTTGGGGTGGATGATTTTATTCCTGGTGGTGGTGACATTGTCAATACACATGCTAATATAGCGGCTGACAGATGTCAGCTCCTGCTCCAGTTCCACCTCACCACTGTCTGTCACTATTCCCTGCAGTCCCACTGCTGTAAGGCTGAAGTCTGGGTCCTGGGTGCTTCTCTGAACCTTACTGTGGTTTAGTCCTTAGCACAGGGACTAAAATACACAGTCTTACTATGATAACATCATAGGACTGAGTGTTATCATAGACATAGTTATACGTCTCTCAACACCAGTACACAAGTGCTGACCTCAATCTACAAGGACACAAGTTCTACTTTCATACAATGGATTCAAATTTTCAAAAGTAATTTACATTCATTACTTTGTAACACACTGTCACCAACACTTTCTCTGCTAATGGATCATGCTGTTGACATGGTGGTAAATGAGTTCAAGTTAGGCTTTCAGCACACGATCAAGATGAATCCTGAACTGCTTGCTGACATGAAAAGGGAGTGTTGTATGACGGTGGGGATGGGGGGGGGGA
>OMNW01011278.1:20091-41323 GCA_900303245.1 Selene dorsalis | reverse complement strand
GGAGGAGATAGGAAAGAAAGTAAGAACAGTGATGCTCTTAGCTTCCAGCTTTGAGGTTCAAGACTTTGATTACTTTAGTGAGGGAGATGAGCACATGTGAGTAATTGTAAAACTTTGCAAGTCCAGGGGATGATGTCATTCATTTAGGTTAATTCAGTAATTCTCATTCAGCCTCTTCCTCCATCTAATTTTCCTGTGCAGCAACCCTTGACATGGGGATATGAAATACCCTGTTAAAAAAAACAAATACTCAAGACAATACTCTGGCCCACCCTCCACCTCACTGAGTCCAGACTGCAATTTGTAGCTCAGGAAATCACATTAACATCAACAGCAAAACTTATACATTCCCCTCCCTGTATCCATCTCCCCCTGGTATATCATTAAGTACAGTAGCACAATAGCACAATAGCTGAGGGTGACAGGCGGCTGAGAGTGAGACCACGGTGGTCAGATTAAACGGATCGTTTAGGCGAGGCAAACGCCTCCGTGAATATCAATTAGCCAGCCGCTGAATAATTAAGGACAGCCATGTTTTTTAATTAGCCGACTGCCGCAGTTTGAGCTGGGAGCGAGGGCGGGGAGAAGAGGAAGAGGAGGAGGAGGAGGAGAAGCATAGAAGGATGCAGAGGGATGAAAACAGGTGGATTTTGCTGCGTCAGGCTTCCCCCACCCACGGCCTGCTCTCTCACTGATTTGCTCCCATACACTCCATTTCTTTCACACCTGCTTTTTCCTTTAAAGTGTTCTCTGACACTGGCTTTTTTCTTTTAAAGCCTTCCAAGGGACCGAAATAAAAAATGACTCCTGACTGCAGTGTTCGGCACCACCTGCATGTGTGGGTATACATATGGGACATCCTATAATAAAAACATATGGTGGATATGACAACGCTATTACATCATATTTCTGTGCTTTTTTTCCCCCCATACCTACATTTAACTCAAACAAAATATGACAAAATAGACACTACAGTACATTAAATGAGACAGTCCTCCTCACAAAAGAGTGACAGCATTAGTTGTTTCTGCAAAAGTCCCAAAACAACACATTTCCATTAGAAATAAATAGGAGAAAGCTAAGTGACGTTGTTACATAGTGACAGAGAGGGGAGGAGGCTGGGATGGATTGATGGGTCACCACAAGACTTAACTTTATCACAGGAAATAGACATTAACCATGACAATGAAGGTCCATTAAGCTTTGCAACAGACTCATTTAATGTCTTCCCTACTGTAATTAACTATATGTCAAACCAAAGCTGCTGGGGGATGTTTGTACCAAACTAAGCAACCTAAACCTAATTACCTGTAACTTACCAAAAGTGTTCACCATAGTGCATAAAACAGATTTATTCCTTAATTTGTTTTGGAAGGTATATATACACACCAGATCAGAGGATGCCTCAAGAGGGAATGTTAAAACTACACATGCTGAGATGTCCTCATCAACCTAAACAACTGGATCTTCTCATTCTCATTCTTCTCATTCTCATCAGGTTAGGTACAATAATATTTCCTCCTGCTTAAGAAGACAAAAAATCAGAGTACTGTAGCAAATCTGTACATATTACATTTTTCATTTCACACCTCAGAGATGAAAATCTGTGTATTGTAGTTTAATGAGGTGACTCACTGTTACACTGCTTTTAAAAATTGCTTGATTAAAATAATCTTGCAAGATGCCATGATCGATAGAGCACAAATCAAATCCCATCACATTAAGTAATAGCACCTCATATATAACCTTGGTCTCTTTTGTCTTTCCCCTGCCTCCATCAGCTCAGACCTGATTCACCCCTGTCACAAGTAGCATCATAATCAATGCTCCCTCACACCATCCATGTGAGCTCTGCAGCACGGCAGGTCAGAGCTGCTTGCTAAGGCACATCTATCACAGACCGGCACGACAGGGCCCTCTGCCAAACTAATACTGGAGCCATGGGTCTCAGGTCCTGTGTGCTCCGACAAGGCAGGGAAGGGAGGGGGTCAAAGGGCAGCACAATGTGACCGTGCTCTGGTGTTAATTGGCACGGCGGAGGTGTAGGTGGCTTGTGGGAGGTTAGAGATGGATGGAGCGAAGGGAGGGGAAGTTCATGGGGTAGAGAAGATGAAAAGGAGTGAGAGCTAGGTCAATGTGTGGATGGAATATGGATGACAAGGTAGTTGGAAGGAGAATTGGGTTTTTTGACAGTTCTTGGGTGAACTGTCATATCAAGCTTGGAGGTAGGCGAATATTTTAAAAGGGGAGGTTTGATGAAAAACACACAGTTTTACTTTTTTGCAGCCACAGGTGAAGATATATATATGTGTATAAAGCTTATACACATACCTTTAAAACTCAGTTTCTTCTTGGCACATACTGTTACTGCCTCTAAAGCCAGTGCAACCCTATCTTTGAAAGCTATCATTGGCAGATCAAATCTAAGTGATGGAGTGTAAAATGATATTACCCTACACAGACCTTACTGGCAGTATTACGCATTACCCTTAGAGTCACTAATAAAACATAGGTTCTGGGAGCAGCAGCTGTAAAACTCCATTGAAAACCATTCCCTTTGACTGGTTAATTAGCATCATAGGGTTTTACTGAGTGGCAATAACGCTTAAGTTCAGGGCAAGCTATTAGTTTCCACAGGAGGTGGTAGGGTTATGGGAGATGTAATCATGTCAGATATAGTGCGGTCAGTTAATGGGCTTAACCTTGACTGATAACACAGAAGGACAAATGCACTGTAAACACTTACTCACATGGTTTGGTATTGAGATTTTTTTTGGGCTGAATCTGTAAGCCTCAATGTGTATCTACTCAATGTTATTGAAAGTGCTGTATTCAAAATGAATAAATCATTATAGTTTCTAGATGATTATGAAAACACAATATATGCCGCTGAACTTTTAAACTTGAGCTGGACGTTGGCTGGTTACGTCTCCTTAAGTTCAATTCATTTTAGCAGAAGTCTGCAGAAAGCCATTGGCCTCTAGCTTGTTCTGAAAAGGCCAGATGAGCTTGAATGAATTGGTTCCTACTACTTGTCTGCTGAACATGTCTACAGGCAAAAAGTCTTTATAAATAGATCTTCAGAGCAGCCACACTCAAAGAGGGCGTAAAAGGCCTGGCCGCCAAACATACAGACTATAACTGTGTATACTTTTGGACAGTCTTTCCTTGTAGGCATGTTGTTGCACTTGTTTGTACACGCAAATCTGACTGAAGTAGCAAATCAAAGGGCAAAAGATAACTTGAGAGAAGTTCAAATCTTGCCTACCATTTCAAATCAACACAACTGAGTGCTTGTCAGATTGTCAGTTTTGCAAAGTTACAAAAACTGTCAGAAGCAATCCTCTTAATTCCCATATCAGAGAAATGAGGCAAGATATTTTTACAATGATCAAGCAAACACAGTGATGGTAAGCTTTGTCTCTTCTAATAATGAAGAAAATTGTTATCTATAATTGATGAACTTTGGTTACAGTGTCGACTCTTTGATGTTAAGTCCCCACAGTACATGAATAAAGCCTATGAGGTCAGCCGAGTTAGCTTTTGTTTGACACGATCTCAGTAAAGACACCAGGAAATTAAGCAGTTTGTGGGGGTTTAACTTGTAACAAAGACCACAGACTGTTTCCAAATCAGTTGTCAAGCATCTTAGACTCAGCAAAAGAAAATTGACAACATGGCCACCATGTCACAACATAATCAGGAAGCAACCGCTTTTGGGGAATTTGTTTCAGCACAGGCAGGAACAGTAAAGTCAAAAGAAGCTGTGGTATCATTAATCACAGAGAACAAGCTAGTGGTGGTCAAGAAGCTCTGACAAAAGCAATTACCATCTGACCACAATTCTGTAAGAATTACCTTACTGTGTTCCTTCAGTGTTTTTTGCCCGGCATGGGGTATGACTGGTGTCATTTACCTGTGCCGTAGAAGTTCTGAATGTAATCCAGTGTAAATGCCAGTTATGACAGCAGAGTGCAGATGCTGCTAACCAGGTGTCAGCTGGCAGAGATTTTGACAGTGTTGTCAGTTTGTTGCATCATCCAATCAACTGACATCACTTCTTAAGGGTAACTTCATCCAATGTAAAATTGTGCGGAAACACACATGCCCAATGACAGTCTGGATGACAGTCTGCAATGACAGTCTGGAAACACCGTTAACTTAACTTCGTCTTTGACCAACAGATAACTGAAACGTGGATCCTCCAGGTCAAGAAAGACCCGAGTGCCACAGGCAACAGACTGAATTGCCCTCCCTGGGGATCTTTTAGCACAGTGAGTAATGATGCAACGACCCAGTGGGTCAAAAGGAGCTGACCTGCCCAGGACAGGGACTAAGGGGCCAGGACAGGAACCAAAGGCCAAGAGGTGTAGGTGGTGAGTGTGGGTGTCTCAGTGTTTGTGCATGTATCTTAACTGCTGGCTGTTTAAGGGCGCATTGAAATGAAGTGTCCGTGAAGAGTCTGTAGCTCATTGACTGTGAACAGGGGTCAACAGGGGGCTTGATCTTAACCAGCTGGCCTTAATGATGCTGAGACAAGGGTGTCAGCCTGCTTAGATATTTACATCTCTTTTGCACCTCACGCACATTTGTAGATGCTTCCAAAATATAGTAATTTATTTTAGGTGAGTAGATTTACAGGAACTATAGGCTGAATAAAGATAACCAAGACCATGTTTCCTGTATGCTCTAGGGATTGGACAGCAGGGAATAAGACAGGAAAAGCTTGGAGTGAAATGATCTTCCAGTGGAAACAAATGGGCAAAGAGAGCCCACAAAGGTTAAAGTCCTGGTAGAAACATGAAAAATCACTTTCCTTTCTGCTCCCAGACACTTCAAGCCCCTCAGCCTTTGTTGGAGACACCACCTCCACCACTCCACCGCCAGCTCCTTCACTGAGGGACAGCAACAACATCTGCTGGCTCAGAGATTGATTAATTGGCTGATCAGTTGCCCGCGGTGCAAACTGATTGATTGATCATCTTGCGGTTGGAGCTGCCTTTATCTGGAGCCCTGGGGAGCGAACCTCTGGAGGTCCCCAGTCATCTGTCATGTCTAACACACAGGGGAAGACGAAGGGAGAGATGAAGAGCTGTGGGTTCATTACCGAGACACGGGGGGCATGTATGGAAGAAGTCTCCGCCAGGATGGGAACTGGGGGCATGCCAAGAGAACAATAGGAACATAAGGACAAAGAGAGTGAGGATGAAAAGAAGGGAGAAGATGCTCTGGTGCACACACAGACAGACGGATATACATATATACGCAGGCAGGGGAACGAGGCAGCGAGGCCAAGCAAGAACAGAAGCAACATGGTCACAATCTTTACATACAACAACAAAAAAGAAAACTACTATTCAAATAACCGCAAAAAAGAGAAGTTATGCTGATTCAAAATACACATACACACGAAAAACTGCAAAAATACATCTTTTTCATATAGAAAAGATTTGTACCAAAACTGTGTTTTCCTCTGTTTTTTCTTCCTGCACTCATTTATAATTCCTGACCACATCTCTGCTTAAAAGCGAGCAGTGAGAGTAATGGGATACAGGGAGAAGACGGCGGCAGATGAAAACCAGTGTGGAGCATGCTAGTATGCATTCGCTCAGACACATAAAATAAAAGGCAGAAAATTCCTTTACTTGACGGAAAAGGACACAGTGAATGACCCGAGAGAGGAGAGAGGCATATTGCCTTTGGACAACAGATGTCCCTGGGGAGGAAAATGAATGTTCTGTGTGTGTGAGTGAGAGAGTGAGAGAGAAAGAGATGGTCGGAGCAGGGAAGAGAGCACGGACAACCTATGGCAGAGAAGGTGAGAGGACTGTAGAGGGGAAAACAACAGGAGAAGACGTGCAGGGGGGGAGGAGTGGACAACCTCCAGATATGTCGCTGACATTGGACTCATCCCTGCAGCATGCCAATCTGAACCCAGATCTGTGCTCGATTTCAAGAGCAGCCTGGTGTATGTGGAAACCACTGAGCCTCTGTGTGTGGAATGGATGTGCTGTGGGCACACTGTACATTTCTCAGAGCACACACATGCTCATGCTGTGCATTAATGCATATTCATTCCACCCAGCAGCAGGTGGTCTTCCCAGACCTGATAAAGCTGTGTGTGTGTGGGGGGGGTGTCCACCCTCAGCTTCTGTCTTCTGTCAAGTCCATGTCTGTAGACTCAGGGTCACCTCTAATCCACTCTCCTCTTTAGATTAATACATACCTTCTCCCCTTTTCTTGCTGCCCTATACTTACCTGCTCTTCACGTTTAAAATGGATGGACAGAGTGGAGCCATCCTCATGTTGTTTTCTTCTCTTAATTCACAAGTTAGCGTGTTTATTTATTTATTTTCTGACCTGTAAACCTTCACAAAACTCTCCACGGAGTAAATACATATTCTTATTTCACCCTACTCCCTCCAAAAGCTGCCCTTTTTCAAAGCGCTGTTTTCGATTGGTTTGTTTCCTAATTAGAGTTCGTAACTTGTTTTGAAAACTGCTCTGTGAATCAATATTTCTCAGCTGCTCTTTCCATATGCCTCTGTGGATTCCTCCCGTCTTTTATCCTCCATTTTTTTACTGCTTATATATCTCATCCAGATTTTCTGCTGTTCACAGCCTTCCTGACTCCTCTCCCGCCTTTGTTCCCCCTATATGTTTAAGTTCTTTCTATCGTTCCATCAAAATCTCTCCCTCTAGCGCCATTAGCTGAGCCGGCTGTTCACTTCCATAGAACCTCATTAATACCGCTCTCCTGTCAGACCCATGAGGGAAAACACAGAAAAAGACCAAGAAAAGGGAAAAAGAACAAGTGCAAAAGAAAATACCTGTCACGTTACAAATCCCACATATATACTGTACCATGCCACACACATACAACCCTGCATCAATGTTTAAGGCCTGTACATACTCCACAAGAACAGAGAAATTTGTTTGTTTTCTCAAGGTGGCAAGTACAAGAACAAAACAAGTTCTGACCAGGACATTTCATACTTCATGGGAAACTCAAGTGCAGAACTTGTCGGACACCGTACAAGAAAGAAGTTCTGTCCAGATGATGTGTCAAGAACAAGCTCCAAGAACTGCCAAACCTGGAGAGAGAACAAATTTCTCTGGTCTTGTGGAGTATGTATAGGCCTTAACTCAAGACTCTTACTTTTCTAACCTTTGTACTTGAAGTGCTACTTTCAGACGGTGGGGTGAAAGAGGACAAGAAAATACCACAGAGTTATTTTCAGTTGTGACTATTAAATCCCCAGCTATGGTACCACTGACATTACATTTCCCAGTGAAAAGGGCCTGAGTGTCAGGTTTGAGGTATGTACCTTTTTAACTGTCGCTCTCTTGGTGAGACCTTGTCTTTCTTGATTTTCTTGATGATAGAAATTAGGCACACCATTATGTGAACCATTATGCAAAGAACTGAAGTATTTATTTAAAATTGGAAGATTTGCAGCCATGAAAATGAACACGGTGGCAAATAACAGGGTATGACACCCTAAATATACAGCATCAAAAAAATATGCTGTCACACGCTGTTACTGCATATGCTCCCCCCTTTTCTTTCTCACCCTGGCAATCTTTAAATCCATCAGATCCTGTTCTAATCTGTTTTGAGTGTTGACAAAATGACAGTTATGCACTTGTTGTTCATGTCTTTTACAGTAACAACTGTTTAAAATTCACTAATAGGAAGCTAGAAACTTAAAAAAAACAAAACACTTGTTCTGTTTTCTCTAGCTTGGCTGGAAATGTATACAAGTCTCAAATTTTCAGTAATGCGTAGCGTGTACTGTTATGGGGTAATTAGCTCCTGTTTACACAAGTGAAATCAATTCGTTGCTCAGACAAAAGCACACAGCACAATGAGTAAATTCTAGTTGGCTTTCCAGAGTGTTTAGAACAAACGAGGATGAACATATACATAAACACACACAGCCCGGTGAGGCTGAGGCGGTAAATTGACTGTACAAGCTATCTTGTCAGAAAGAAGCTTTCCTGACACCACTATCCATCCATCAATCGAAGCGCTGCTGTATCCAGGCCCCACCGCTGGCCGCTCGCAGTGCCAATTAGCCGACAGGGTGAGGGCCTGCCGCGCAGTGCCAGCCACGGGTCCTGCCAATTACAGCCTGACCTCCCATCTAACCTTAATACTGGCACGGTGTGTGGGCACCACACCCTGGGCAGGGAAGAGACACAGTGACCAATATGTAAAGGGTGGTTGAACGGACACCCTCCAAGATGAGACAGAGAATTACAAAGCCAGGAGAGAGAGAGAGAGAGAGAGAGAGAGAGAGAGAGAGAGAAAAAAAAAGAGAGAGAGAGATCTATGTAGAGTATACTGTCAGTAAGAAAGACTCAAAAAGGCAGTGGTGCAGTCAGAATATCTGCTCATTTAACTTGACCTCGTACAGAACACAGACATTTAATTATGCTGCATCCATGGAGCAAACTGACATTCACACAAACACAAAATGTACCTCCACCTCATGAAAGGCTTTGCATTAGCAAAAAGCTGCTTTCAGGTTAAACAGCTGATTTTTATGCAGGCAGTATGTACCTCTACGGCGGCTTTAAATTCTTGTAGCTGTAGAGGGTTTTTTTTTAATTCAAAATGTTCCTTGTAAACACATTAATATATGAACAATGACTTGCATTTCCCCTCCAGGTCTGTTAGTGTCTGTTTACTAGATGCGTAATTGTAGCTCCCCCTCTCCCCCCTCTGGGCCAGTCAATGAAATTCTGAAGATGCTGAAGTGTAGTCGAGCTTTTTTATTTTAAAGTCTTGTCAAATTCACCGAGCGCAGTCTGAAATATTGTGTAGATGAAAAAATACAAAAATGGCACAATACATTTATATAGATCTTTGAAAAATACTGAAAAAAACCCAAAACAATTAAGTGTCTGACAGGGAACCACCAATCCAATGCCAGGTTTAAAATGTTGTTCCTCACAGACTAGATCAACAGCCTCATTCAGCTTCTCTGACGTGCCACTGATCTTGTTTCTCTAGTGCCGTCATCTTTGGGTCTAAAATCAACCTGTAATCTATGCTGCATCCCCCTAACCCTTTTTCATGAATCCATCTGCAGAGCACCCGGAGAATCATTTTTAACCTCACATTACTCAAAAGCACAGTCGGCTCTCTTAAATCCAGCTACATCAAGCCCGGCAGGGGTTAGTCTTACAACAGCTAAGAGAACTAGTCTGAGATAGGATGCAATTTGTCCTTGGTGAGCTGAGCAAATCAGAAATATATGTAAATCACAGTGTAGCGCTACCTCTCTTTATCTCATTCAAAAGTAAAAGAAATGAGGACCTTCTCCCCCCAATCTCCCTTATACTCTGTGATGTGGAGAGAAAAAAATAATAATAAGTTAAGAGAGAAAAAAAAATGTTTTTTTTCTTTAACTTTTTTTTTTTTTTTTTTAAATACCACCAACGGGCACCAATTCAAAACCCAGCAAGTCTCCTTTAATACCTGGGAAATTAAATTGTCAGCCCATTATCAGCCAGGTCCAGTCATCTGTATCTAAAATGCAACCGTGCACAACTGAAGTACACATGATTTACAAAAAAAGAGAGAGAAAAAGAATAAGAAAAACAGGACATTTGCTGGAGACTGCAGTTTTTAGAGGTGTGGAAGTGAGAGGAGTACCAGGGTGAACAGAGGCAGTGGGGGTGAGGGTGTGTGTGTGTGTGTGTGTGTGAGGGGTTCTTGTTGCGTTAAAAATGTTAAGCTTTACCCAAAGTCATTTTCAAGCCAGCCAAGCATCAAATGGAACACAGTTTAAGGAAAGAGTAGGTACTGATTTTCTCCGGGAGCTCTCACAGGACGGACACGGTGTGTGTGTGTGTGTGTGTGTGTGCGGGGAGCAAACAAACATTCATGGTACGCTGTATTATCCCTTGCTGTGATTGCAGATATGGCGGAAAAAAAAATCACGTTAGCGACTGGGATGTGCGTGTCGGTGTGTGTGACAGCAAGAGATAAAGACGCAGACAGAGGGAGCAACAAAAGCATATTTTTTTCCCCACTTTTACATTCAAGTAGCTGTGGATACAACTTTGAACAAGTGAAAAACTGACATATACATGCACTAGACTTTAACTAGCCACTAATGCAATCTAACACAACAGTCCGGGAATAAAACATGATGTCCAGCTGTTATCTAAACCGTGTCTAGAGGTGTTTATTTGACTTTATATACTATTTTGGAGGCTGCAGTTTCCAGTGCTGGTGAGCTGTTTTGAACTGTACACGTGTTTCAATACTGTCTAGTCCATTTATATCAGTAGGGGTGGGTTAAAAAAACAGAAACTCCTCTGTATCACTTTAAAAGACATTTTGTATAGATTTCTGTTAATCACAGTGTCAGCTTAAGATCTCAAAAAAAAAAAAGTAAATGTGATATCTGAGTGTTTGTGGACCAGTTGACAACAAAACCATTGCCACCAGGTAGACCCCACCCAGGCCAGTGTTTGGAGCTGCGAAAGATTGATGACGCTGGGTTTGATTGAAAAGTCTGCCTCGGGGGTTAGAGCCTGTGTCTGGGTGAGACGCTGTGGCCAGTGATTGATTGGCCACTGGGCCAGTTTGCCTCCACGGGGAGCAGAGCCGCTGAAAATCAAAAAGAGGGGACAGGCGGAAGTCTATGATTTCATTAAAACACAGATGTGTGGACTGACAGATGGATGTAGACTGTGAATAAGAGAGTTACATGACTGGCCCGTGCCCCGTGCTCGTATATCTCATTGCTCTCATGCTCATTTGTCAGGACATAAAGACAAGATTATATTTGTCGAAATCATTCACCTGCCGGTCCTTTCTGCTTTGTCTTCAGCTGGTCTCCACTAAACAGACTCATGCTCCTAATTGATCCTGCTGGGTAATTATTCACTAATTGACCCGTTATCTAATTAAGGGTTAATTTGTGTGTAATGATTCTTAGTAACATCTTGATGAGTTTATGTTGACCAAATACAGCCACCAATCAGCTCTTTCACACCAGGCAATCTACTCATTAAATCCCACTCATAGAGAAATTACTCAGAATGACCACATGAGGAGCAGACACAATTTTCATTAGGTTGCCAAGCATTTTGAAGACAAAACAACACAGTGGTGAATGTTACGACAGTTTTCTTTTCCCTGACAATTCGACCAGCTTGACTCTCTTGTTATTTGAAAAAAAAAGAGTAATACAATTACATCTCATTTAAATGTTAATACATCAAAACAAAACCCACATGCAACCTGCAGGAACATCAGGCGTACTACTGCAGGTCTAACTACCATACACCCCACGCGTACGCCGGTGTTTCCCCTTTCCTTTACTGTGGTTCCCCCTGAGTGGCAGAACATGTGTGAGCACTGACATTGAACATGTTACACCCAGACAACAGCACCCCAGGAACCGAACGACAACGACAACAATGACAATTCACACCCGTGCCTACACACGCTGTGAAGTTTCAATTACTGGGAGGACTTGCTGGCTTGGCTACTGTTTGTCAGCCTGACAGGGAAAGGAGTGACTGGTGTAGGGAAAGGCCTGAGTGACTGGTGTATGGAAAGGCCTGAAGGACAAGCACTCCCCACCGGGGTGGTAGGAACCATCGAAAGCCCCGGTTACACTTTATACCACTACAATTTATCTGATACACCAAATATAGATGCCTATACTTTTTGCTGCCAGAGGAGGTATGAATCCTATCAAAGAAGGAAATAAACTAAACTAGATAAAAAAGAGTGATTTGAAGTGACATTCAATTCAAGTTAAAATCCTTGTACAACGGTGGACATTCACTTTTACATGAAGAGGGAAGATAATTCAATTTCTCTATATTTTTGCTAGTTTGACCAAATCTAATCAGGAAATGCACATAGTAATGGCAAATTTCTTTTAATTGCTTCCTAAACATGCCAAAATTAAACACGTAGTTTTAGCTTTTCACAACATTCAGCATTAATATGACAGGAATCTGCACCGGGGTAAAATAAGAACCAGGATCTATGTGCCGAGTCCAAATCAATAAAATTTAAACGGTACCCAACTCTAGTCTCACCCCATGTCTTGGGGCAATTCTCCAGAATGGGTGTCACTGTAATTGGCGCGGCTATGGTTGCGGAGGTTATGGCCATTATAGCTGAGCATGGGGAGGAATAAGTGCTCATAGCATTGCTCTCATTGTGTGTGAAGTAGAGGAGGGGATGAATGTGGGTCCTGCTGCTCACCGTGACCTGTATCTTAATGAGGGGGGACAGATCAATACAGTGCTGGACAAAGACCACAAGAACTGCAGCTGCCATGCACAAATGTTTTTTGAGCAGCAATGAACATGAGGAGCAGGGGTTCAAGTCAATCCCCATTCAATCTGAACTGTTTTAAGTGCAATAAAAATCACTGATGCAACAACACCATCTAAATTCTGACTCCCATATCTCTTCTCTTGCTATAGTGGAAAAATATTCAGTTTTGAACAACAGTGACAGTTCCTGTTTTCTCTTTCCTTCTTACAAGAAAGCAGCCACATTATTTTCTATAGATCATCCTGTAGTTTATGTTTTTATAGCCTTTCCCTCCCACTACCATTTCAAAAACAGACAAGACATCGTCTCTGGTTCAAGACAGGTTATTGCATCGCATCTCCATTTCTTTACTCATGTTTAATGCTTCATTACTCTGCCTACATTCAAACCAAGAAGCAGTCCTCGACAGAGAGATTGATTGCTGACAGATGCGATGTTTACCCGTGTAGTTGACACTCTCCAAACTTCTTCACTTTCCACAGTACAGAAAAAAAACCAATGCAATTTCTCTTGACACCAAAACCGCCAGAGGGCTGAGATAAATCCAGCAGTTTTCAAAACACTCTCACTTGTTTCAGTAATTTTCTGTAAAAAAAAAAAAAATAGAGAAGAAAAAAGAAAAAAGGGTAATTTTCTGGGAACACAGCAGAGCAATGTGAGCAATGTGTATCACTCACTCAAAAGTTTTTCTGATCCAACAATACTACGTTGTTACAAAGGCCTGAACATATAATTTTTTTAGCTATATTGGTTTAGACATGCAAAGACATGTGCATTTTCCTAACAACTATAGTTATTGTTGTAAGAGTGCAGCTGTGAAGTACAACACCTAATGAGATTTGTCAGCAAGCTAAACACTGCATTAAAGTACAAAAGAGAGAGTCTCGACACAAGTACTTGAGTTAATCTAATGACCTGATTGTTCAACAGTGAAACATATACAATAACACATGAGGTGTTAAGAGTTTTACTGGGAAAAAGGACTGAACAAATCAACACCGAAAGCTTCACCAGCCACCAGAGTGCTTAGTACAGCAAACCACTGCCTCTCCCTGGAGCTCCTTGTCCATCAACTCATTGGCTCTGTCCAGCCATTAAAACCAATTTTACCTCTAAATCACTGCTCCTCCTGTGTTTTACAACAGTGTTCATTTAATTAACCTATGGAGGAGAAGGGCTGTTATTTGATTAGCAGAGTTGGTATGAAAGAATGTCTACATACTCATGTGCAGATATTTCAAGTTGAATATCTTGGTGGTTGGTCTTTCAGCTATTTTCCTCTTTTTGAATAAAAAGAAATAAAGTCTCATGCCAAGATGCAAAAGGGAAGAAAGACAGCCAGTCAGAAGATGGGACACACACACGCGCACACACAGAACCTTAAAACCACGTTTTATGTTTCATCAAAGTTGAGTTCACTGTGGGTAGCGGACAATCCCGGAGTTTGACAAACACAGAGTGAGACGACAATGGGCGGGAGACGTCTTGGGCGAGAGGCTGCCTTTTAAAATGGAAAAGTCCATTTACAGTTGAAAAGAACAGTGGCTGCGCGGAAGCGTCTGACTTGACAATTACATGAGTGGTAAGAACGGCACTGTGCCTCCGCTGATAACCCGTCGGATTCTATTAAAACTCCAGCACTCCAAACGAAGGCTCAAACAGAGGGAATTATCACACAGGCACACACACACTCACACAGGCACACACACGATTTTAAAACACTAAAACCCTCTGACAGTGATTCTTCTTCTGCAATATTCATGCTTTGAGGAAGTTGAGACAAAGTGGAGGGAGAATAGACACAATCAAATGAAGGACTGTATATATGATTCTGTGTGTGTGTGCTTAGTCTGGTACTGAATGCATAGCCACAGCAGTGTTTGCTAACTGCAGTTTCAAAGGCTGCTAATGTCCCTGGGTTAACCCTTAGGCTACAAGGGGAAATCTTCATAGCCTATAGGAGGCAAAAGTTCTCTCAAGTACGTGGAGTTTGTAGTTTAGGAGGATGCAGGCAATGACATGCACAGAGTCTCCCCGTGTGACAGCTCGGTTAAGAGCCACCACCCACTACGCTGCTTCATACATAACAGATACAAAGCAGGTGTTACGTTCTTGCCCTTCCTACCCCTCATTTGTCCCGTCTCCCTCCCTGTGAAAAATAACTGAAATTGAATAAGAGAAAACCTATGACTGAAACGGTTTTGTTCACAGATGCTGAAGGGGAAAGAAAAAGAAAAAAAACACATAATATCATGTGTCTGGCTCCCTCGCTATCTCTCTCTCTCTCTCTCTTTTCGATTTGATCACCGTTCCAAACGAGGGATCACTCATACACTTGTCCTGCGGCGTGGAATCACGTCGACGCTCCTCTCCACACCCTCTCTTTCTCTCTCCCTTTCTCAACGAAATGATTCATTTTTCTATTATGGCGATGAGCGTGTGAAATGAGCTATATAATCAATAGCATAGGTTTGTAAACAGCAGCCGCACTCCGGGGAAAATGTGCGTTTTCTTTTTTTGAAAACAATGCGGCCGCCTGTGCGTGTGGTAAGGAATGCTCATCTGACAATGTTTACAAGGGCAATTTACAGGAAATAAAGACACACAGGCCGCCCCAAAATGAAGGTAGCTTTCATAATACAGCGGGATGAACAGGCGGAGATACGGAAAAGGACGAAAATATTGCAACCACGAGATGTGGCTGCAGTGAAGATAGGTTTTCTTCCAGTGTGTTGATTAAAGTGAACCGAGTCTCCTCTGACTCTGTATGTAGATAAAGCTATGATGCAGAAACCATCTTGAATATAACCATGAAAAAAAAAAAACCTTCAAAGTGATTTGTGGTTGTGCGAGTTTCTGAGCTTGAGTGCTGACCCAGTCAAGACACTTCTATGAATTACTGCTCACAGCGATGCTCATACACTCACAGCTCTGACATTTGTCACTTTACCAGGCATGACCTGTCGATTACAGCAAATAGAGTTCACGCCTCTGTGTCTGTGTGATAGAACAGGAAAGTGTGAGCATAAAATGGGACCTGTCTTCATGTAAAAATGGCACTCATCAATAAGTCAAGGCCATGTAGTTAAAATGCTGAGTATCGTTTTGACACTGTGGCACAGATTTGAACTGAGTAATATCGTTCGGCAAGATAAAATGTGAGGGGGAAAGTTCAAAACAGCTGTCATACAACTACTTACAAAGATCTGAGCACGAAGCCTCTCATCCTCGGTGGCGATCCTCTCCCTTATGATGGCCTGTTGGAGGCTCTCCTGGGCCACGGCCCGCTCCGCAGACAGGATCCTGGATACTTCACCCTGGACCTCAGACTGGGCATCAGCCTCGGCCTGTGCCGCTGCCCGGGCCTTCTCCGACGCCAACCTGTGGAGCATTAGCAGTAATTTACATCACAAATACAACCCTTTCTAAATGGTATATGCTTATGACAGCACAATGTTGTGAAGGCCGCAGAGATCTGCAGAAGGGTTTAATAACAGGGCACCTTCTGCTGCAGCACTACAGCACACTACTCAATATTCTTTCCCCTATAGGTATCTCTATAATGCATGACTGGCTACTCAAAACTTCAATGAACAAAGTCAGGCTGTCCACAGCACTGCATACCAAGGCACTTTTTGTGTTGACATCACAACATGCCTGTATATACACTTCATTGGGTACACCTGCACAGATTCAACAAGGTCCTAGAAACATTCCTCTGAGGTTTTGCTCCATATTGAGATGACAGCATTATGCAGATTCGCGAATCTTGTCCCACATCCCAAATGTATTGGATTGAGATCTGGTGACTGTGGAGGCCATTTTAGCACAGAGAGCTATAAGTGCCATGTTCAAGAAACCAGTTTGAGATAATTTAAGCCATGTGACTTAGCGTGTTATTCTACTGGAAGTAGCCATCAAAAGACTGGAAGACTGTGGGCATTTTCCTCTGACCTTTGGCATCCATGGGGCATTTTCTCTCAAAGCACTGCATTTTGGACCATTTTCTGTAAAACCTAGAGATGGTTGTCTGAGAAAATTCCAGTACATCAGCAGTGTCTAAAATACTAAGCCTGTCAGGCACCAACAACCGTGCCACACTTTCACAGTCACTTAAGTCATTTTTTTCCCAATTCTGATGCTTAGTACAGGTAGTTATGGTCAAGACGATACACTGAAGCTTAAACTAACTGAATGCACTGAGTTGTTCTCTGCTAATTATAAAGCAGTCAAGCAGCTCTGAAACTCAACATTTTTGACTAGAAAACCTCACAGGTATCCGTTGCTCATTAATTAAAAATGCACATTCCATATACACTGTCCGTCCTAACCTTAACCTGAACCCGCAGACAGCGAATGACCTCATGGAAAAATAATATAGGTGTTATTTTTCCATGCAGCAAACAAGTTTTTTATAACTTGAGTATTTTTTTTCTCACCATTACTATTCTGTTCACAGTCCTTGCTGCACTGCATCCTGCACTGTTGCAGCGTCTTCCAATAAAATTAAAAAGGTCACAAATGCAATTATAGTGCTAATGAAGCATAGGTATAAGCCAATATACTTGTATATTGATTTTCAATCCTAATGTCAGATTCATCCATTCACATGCCCCTGCTATTCCACGGCTTGCAAAGAGGGGGCAACATTGAGTAGTCAAACAGACAGTGGTCATACTGATTGAACACTGAAAAAAAAAACATAAGTTCAACTTTGGGTTCCCCTGATGTATTGGTCAGTTATCATCTATTAAAGAACAAATCAGTTTACATCATTTCCAAATGACTGACAGTAGAGAGTGATTTCACTGTCAACATGTAAGAGGCAACACTGCCATTCGCCCCAAAACAAGAATCATCAGTCCAGTGAAGTGGTGATATAGACAGAGGCACTACGCTCTCTGCAGACACAAGACCAACATTTGAACCCTGTCACTGGGTTCTCATAGTTGCCTAGCAACGCACTC
The DNA here is from genome assembly GCA_900303245.1 of Selene dorsalis. Lineage (NCBI taxonomy): Eukaryota > Metazoa > Chordata > Actinopteri > Carangiformes > Carangidae > Selene > Selene dorsalis. The sequence continues at coordinate 24,037 of OMNW01011278.1, read as the reverse complement.
CCTTTTCGGCGACAGTGTGCTTGATTGGAGAAGAGAAGGAACGTCCCTGAAACCCTGAAAGTCTTCCTCTGCTAGGAATCAAACATTAGCAGTAAGGTAAAAATAAACACAGAACAGACGGAGCTTGTGCCTGAATTAATTGTGATTATGAGTGGAGATGGTGAGGTCCTTAATAAACTCCAGCCTGACAAAAATCATAACAGAGCACCTTAAAGGTAACCGTGATGAGGAGAAGGATGTAGGAAAGTGATGGAGTCAGAATTCCTCCACATTCAAAAGGAGTTATCTCTGATCCATCACCTGTCAGACACCTAACTGACTTATTATTGCCTGATAACCATCATGGAAACACTGTCAAACAACAGCTGTTTTTTTTTTTTAATGTGAGTTCATTAGGATAACACATTTTGTTTTATTTGCCTCATTTTTCAGATTGGGCTCCAAAAAAGGTGTAAAATTCTCGTTTTGATATTCATGAATACTTAAGATAAATGAATGACTCATTTACAGCCTCATCAGGTTTGTGCACTGCTCATTATGATAATTTAAGTGAATCATCCTGGTTGTCAAGTGTGTGGTAACAGGCATAGAATCAGTTTGAGGCTTTTTCACCTTGGAGATCTGTTTTCTAGATATTATCGACTGATCTGTCAGTCTGAAGGGTTTTCATTTGTTATTGCATCTCAAAAAAACTCATTCAACTCCTCGCTCACCTGTGAATATATGTAAAATGAAGACAGTGATGAATCATGGCGGACAGACTGGCCTAACTGATCACCACCCCATGCCTTGGGCTTTGAGCTGATGACAGGTAGGTCAAATGAAAATATGTCTAATGTCTTAAAGCTGCCATTTGCCCTGCAACACCACTAAATGTCAGAGAGCAGAGCCAGGCGAGAGACAGGGGGAGACAGAGGAAAAAAGACAGAAACGAGAGGGAGGAAAGAGCGAGCGTGAGTAGTGGCGACATGACATGTTTGGCCCTGAGGAAGTGAAGCAAAGAGGGAGTGAGGCAGAGAGTGGGAGAAAGAGATGGAGGGAGACGGAGAGAGACCAGCCATGTCCAGTCTCACAGTCCACTGGGCTGCACACGTCAGCACACTCCATCCATCATTGTGCTCCAACTCACACACACACACACACTGATACAGGGAGCTTTCTAATGGCCTTTTACATTCACCATTTCTCCGCGATCCACGCCTCCCTGCCTGTACTACTAATGTATTTAAGCTACCTTTACTCGACAAGCTCTGGCTTGTCCTATTGCTATAACTGCAAGAGGAGGGATGTTTTACAGAGTTTGTTGTAAAGGCTTTGTGGCCTTCTATGATATGAACTTGGAACTTTGTCACTTAACTTAACCAAACTATCATTAGAACCACAGGTAACAAGTGCCTGACAAAAAATGCAAGAGAAATATGTTGAATCATATAAACCAGTCCTGGTACAATAGAATTAGATTAGAGATTTGTTACCAGAAACCTCATTACCACTCAAGACAAGACAAGACACTCAAGAGTGAACCAGAATTGAACAAGACAAGGTCAAAGCACACTGACAAAAAGTTCTACCCCATGAGGTTGAACATTTCCCAAAACAAGCCCGAAGGACATATCAAAATAACCTGGAGGTGACGAAAAACTACAATCTGGACAAGTGAGAGAAATGAGGCCAAGAAAATAGACCACCTAGCACAACAGAAGTCTGTCTACTGACTTCCAGACAAGTGCTAACCCAAGCAAAGGCTGCTATCACTAACTGGGCGCTATCTGTCTGCTTCACCTCTATTGGTTTCCACTCATTATGGCCCTGTCTGTGGGATATTGGACGCATTTTTCATTCAACTCTAGAAGATTGGCACTAGGGGAGAAAGGCCAGTTCTGAGATAGAGAATGGTTGAGTCAGACGAAGAGAGAGGGAAAACTATCACCAATGTATGGGCAAAGAAAAAAACAATATCACTGTCTTCTGATGATACGTGGATGATGTTTGGACCTGTACTGGGTAGAAAAAGAGGATAATCCTGGCCCAGTAACCTGTGTTTTGACGGCTCACTGGATTGAGTCTTGAAAACAGAAAGATGGAAAGGTGGAACCAGTGATACATCATTAATTTGAAGATGAGTGGTGTGCAAGTGGGGTGGACTGTGCTGGGCTTTCCAGAAAAGTAATTCACTATTTTAAAGAGATGACCTTGAACAGAAGTACTTGGGAATACTTGAGTTCTTTTAGGACACTATCAGATCTGTAGCACTCCATATGAAAAATTTATCGGTGACGTACTGCAGATGGTGCAGCTTGGCAACCCTAAGTGCCAACGGTCCAGCATGTGCACCTTTATACACTTTAACTGTCCAATAACAACCGTAAATGTGGTCACCCAGGTACGCAACAGTGAATATTACCACACTTGCACAAATACCAAAATTCATGTCTCCAACCTTTTCCCCTTTACCTCTCCATCCATTCACCTTCTGTATCTTCTCTCAGCTCTTCAACCATTAATGCTTCCAGTTGTTGACCTGCTGCCAAGCAAGGTGTGTCTCAATACAGTCTGCCTGCCAGGTAGGATTCTGTCAGACCCGCATGACGGTGCAGGCTCGACCTAAGCGCCTTGAAACAAAGGCATTTAAAGGCCCAATGCAATATTGATGTTCGGAATAATGTCGCTGAATGCTGCCCATGAATATTTTATGGAGCTATGCACTCTCCCTGACACCGTCGCACATAAACACCCACAAACACCATACCTGGCCGTGGTCACGGTGAAATGCCGGGACAGATTTAAAATTAAGTGCATGGGAAACAAAGCCCAGCGAGAGGATTAATTTTTAGGGCCTCCACACTGCAGAAAGAACATAAAAGCTATTTTCTACTACCTCTCGTCTTCACCCACAATTAGAAATAACCACAATATTGGTGCAACGCCATGCTTCATCAGCAGCAAACTGTCAAACGTGGATATCATTGGCTCATTTTCCTCTGCTATTGTCTCTTTAAATTGCACAATTTAACACAGTGAAAAAGCCACAGCAAATGGCCCACCTACTTAGAAGTGTGGAATAAGATCAGGGCCTGATGGTTATCATTCAGTGTAGCTACCAGGATGTCTTATGGAGACTTAAACACTGGGAAGATATTAGAAATTACCTAAGCTTGTACTGAGCTCCCTCCAACTGATTCTATCTGTTCATACAAGACTACCTTGGATAATGCACGAACCACAGAGAGCAGATTTGCGAGGAGATTGGACAGAGTCAATAACCATAACTGTTCGACTACATAGTTCAACAGCAGGTTACAGTACTTAGTTTTCAAAACTGTATTTACAGATCAAAACGGCCTGTTAGTCTGGGAAAGCCCCCTAAACTGGATATGGTCACATGCGTCAATAATGTCATAATTGTAGTTTAAAGATTTTATGAAGGACTAATGACATATTGCATAAGAGCGCTGAGGTTACAGCCACTTAACTACTTGGTTACAGTGTGGGTGCCTTGGTATTGCAATAACATATTTTATTTTTTGGGTGGTTTCTATGATATTCTGGATATTTATATGATATGTGTTTTGGCGTTCAGCATGAGTGCAAAGTGGTTCAGTAGGTAGGTAGCTGATATGGTTTTTTTTGTGCTTTTACTATGTTGTTTCTAACTGGTTGCTGATTCACAGTAGCTGTAGATCGAGAAAATTATGAGATTTGTATGGTGACTTGTACCATTTAATTTCTGGTTGTATCCCTATGAAGCACTTTGTAAACTTTGTTTTGAAAAGTTGAAGTTGAAAAGCTATATAATCATTACTATTAAAATCAAATCACCTTTATTATGATTGTAACTGTCACTACTGTGATTGATTATGATTACTATTATTATCCCCTGTGTGAGTGTGGTGGAAAATTCCTGGGTTGTACCATGTTTTTACAGTTTTTACAAAGTAAAGGTAAG
>OMNW01011278.1:0-14228 GCA_900303245.1 Selene dorsalis | reverse complement strand
CCCCCCCCCCTAGATCTCTAAAGTAGATGGACTGGACACCAAACTTCAGAGCCACTTCAGGGGTCAAATCCTGTCATTATAAACTTTTTTCTATCAGCTTAGAGTGGCATTTCAGCGTCATCTGCCCTTCAAAATCTCTCAGACTTATGTCCAAAATATATACCTTATAGCACCGCGCTATGAGAAGTAAAATTTAAAAATTCAGGCAAGCCTAAGCAACTCCTCATTTATCACCTCATCCTCTCCAGCCCTGCAGAGAGAGAGAATTCAGATAGTTAGCAGGCCCGCAGGGTCAGCCACAGAACAGGTTTTGATATGATAAACACTGTCTGGGGTCCTTGAGGGAGGCTGGTTAGGGTCAGAGACAATTCCAGATTGACAGAGCCCATGTCAATCCTGAGTAGGACATGTAAATGTTAAAAAGATTAAAAACTCATCATCTTTTTAGACGTGTCCCCCTCCTTTCCCTTTTGCACCAATCACTAAACCCTGTGGAAAAAACCCATAGAGGAGGAAGAGGAGAGGCAGTGGAGCACAGGCTATTGGCAGTGGAGATAATAGACGAAGGCAAATTGCATTTCTCATCAGAAGTTTCATTAACCCCGGGACCCGCGTGGAGGGCATAATCTGTAACATTACCACTTCCTCACGTTTCTAGCTTGCGCTTAGTCGAGTCACCACACACCTTTCACTATGTTCAAATATGAAAGGAGGCAGAAAGAAAAAAAAAAGCGCCAAGAGCGAGATTCCAGCCCTGGCAGGCAGGTGCCATTTCTGATTTTCTTTTATTCACAGGTCTTTCCTGTTAATTTAATCTCATGTTATGGAATAGAACCTGAATGATCATTTCACATTTTTCACAAGATAAAAAGAAAAGTCAGTTTCAAAAGCAAAGTGATATATTTCACAAGTTTCACACTCACATTTATGAACACACACACACACAAAGTCACCCATCGTCACCCATATTTCTCCCACTGTGTATTCGTCTCTCCCATTCTCCCCATTCTTTTATGCTGCAACTGGGAGACATCTTTAAGCAGACTATTAGTCCAGCACAGTGTGTGGGCTCTGGCATATGAATATTTATAGCACACTGGAGAAGGTGTAGGAGGTTCAACCTTGACTATGGTGTAATCAGCACACATACTGACCCTGGCCATGATTTAGAGACAGCCGACCTGCTGAGAGCCTCACTCGATACCCAACTCTCGTGGATGCACATAATCAATGTCGGCCTCATTAAGGTCGTAGCCTTTCAGAATTAGGCTGATTTTTGCAACTTTTTAACAACATTTACATTCATCGTACCTTTTTTTTTTGTTCTTTAAAAAGAGCATGTTTGATCAATCCTTTCAAGTTGACTTTTTTTTCCCTCTGCAGTAGTACTTGGTGAGCTTGGTACACATTAAGCTGTGAGGTGACCTTGCAAGGATGGCATATTCAAAATACCTCAGTAAATGTCAACTCACATAATTGTTGTGAGATAAATACATGGGCCTATGCCTAGCAGGGAAGAGTCAGAGTCAGCCACATACTCACATACTTATTTACAACATATTTTCACTGCCCTGAATACTGCAGATATACTGAACCCCCGAGAAGATGGACAGTTGAGTTGGTCCTGAGAGACCTTTGCCCTCTCTCAAACTTCTCATTAGTGTTTCGAGACTGAGAGAGAGAGAGAAAGAAATGGAAAGATACTGCAGCAATGACAACTACAAGTCCCCCGACAGAGAAGAGAGGACTTGCATCCATAACTGGCCACTCAGAGAGGAAACAGATGAGTGGATTTGTCATGTTGTGCCCTGACAGCAGCAGGAAGCTTTTCATAACAGCTCCACTCAACACACCCCACACTTTAAAACAAAAATTAAGTGAGATACCATTGTATTTATCTTTTAATCTGAAAACCAATTAGTGCAAACAATGAAAGAATAATTTGCTTCAATGTGGAGACAATTTTAACTAATGGAAAACTGGAGTGACAAAAAAAAAAAATGTTGAATGAGCATGAATAACTTCTATTAAGTGATCAATTGTGCTAATGTGCTTGAACAAAAAGGCGAGTGACACACGCAAAATTCAGTGTCATTTCACAAAAGCCCAACGGCCAAATAAAAATTTTATACACAATACGCACACCCACCCACCGCCTCCTTCCCTTAATGAGGCCTGGTGTTTTGTTGTGTGAAAGCGTGGAGGTGTCGTTTTAATCACTGGAGTCAGTGTGGCGTGGCATAAGTTGGCCTTTTTTTAATTACCTCACTGATTGAGCACAGTCAAGGATGGGGAAACCTGCCCACATCCTGGATGCCACCTACTGAAGAACTTCCACCTACGCCCCATTCTGCACCCTGTAATAAAACAGGTAACATTCAAATGTCCTCTGCCGGATATGTCAAGTGATAGGGGAGGTGCACCCACACTAAAGAGACACTGTGGCTCAAAGTTTGCCTTGAGAGATCAATGATGAGAGTGTTTGTCTGTGCGTTTGACTCCTTACATACACACTTTTACAATGCAACTCAATTAACCCCACAATATGAATGTAGTTTGAAAATGTGTTATCTGTAGTAACAAGATCAACTTCGCTAAATCTTCTTTGAAGTGAGAAAAAATTGATTAAACTCCATATGTGATTAGATCTAATAAAAATCCTCACTTCTCAATAGCAATTAGAGACTCTCAAGACTTAACCTTTTATGAAAAGGTTAAAAATCTTTCCATTTATGCTCCTAAACACTACCACATTTAAACGTGGCATAACTAAACTTAGGCAAGTTTATTACACAATACTGACATTTTTATCACCACATAAAGATGAGCTGAGTTAGCAAATAATTTCTACTTTACACATCAAGAAGATACAGAGTAAAATTTGCATTTATTTGCAGCCACAGATCGGGTTTCCTACTAAATAAAAGCGTCATATTCACTCTCCTTTTAGCACAGTTTTTGGTCTCCACCAAGTCCTGTGGGAAGTACCAGACTCTTTTCACACATTTCTATTCTCAGACCTCCTCTGGTTAATGTCTACATATGTTTATAAGTGTGAAAACATCCTATATTACCTAACTTTTCATGGTGTACAGTTGGATTTTAAAAGCTTTCTATGTCTGTTGTAGCTGAAAACACTGCTGAGAGGGACACTAAACAGTAAAGATGCGGGCCAAAAAAACAACAACAGTGAGCTAAAGTACGTCAAGTTCTGTAAAGTTGGGGACATCACATTTGATATAACTATTATTAAAGTGAAAATACTAATATTCAGCTGCTTTCCCGAGGGGGAAATGATCAGATGTTGAGGAAAAGATAAACATCCCCAGATTACAACACACACAGAGGCTACTGCTGAGAGAGTGATGTCTCAAACCACAGGAAGGAGAGGGAGGATTATGGTGACAACTTGAGCTCCACAGTGACATTGCAGAATGGAGGGCTACTAATTACAGCATCAATCTATTAACATTATTACAAGAAAGAATTCATCATTTCATTAACAGTTAGGGGTTGGCAATGAATCACCGTATGAACAAAGCTACAGTGAGGCCCAATTTTAAAATGAAGACTAATTACAATCTGCATGAAAAGCTTGAGAAAAAAAGCTTAAGGTGGCTTCAAGTAAACACCCATACAATCATTTCAATAGCTAGACTTGAACCCTTGGTCAGTCCATTTCCTAGTAACCTCTGCTTTCTAATTAACCATGCCCCACACACTCAGAATAAAATGAGCCATTGAACCAGATACAATACATTTCTTCAGTTTTTTAACAGAATTTATTCCTGTTGCTTGTCAGAAGGTACCAGACACAAGTTTGTCCAGGTGCCTTCAAGGTCAAAATTCACTACTGCAAAAATCCAGTTAAAACTAAGCATAGCTTGCTCGGATCGGTCTAATCCTTCACATTGTTTCAGATACCCTTGACCTTCATCGCCTTTTGTTTGTGGAATAAAACTCACCGGGTGGTGCAGCAGGAGATGGTGGGACTGGACTCAACTCAGGCGTTGCCACTGGCTCAGGTACTGAAGCAAGAGACACTGGCTCCAGTGGAGGCTGAGGAGGAGCAGCAACGGGTTCACAAGGAGCAGTAAACTCTGGAAGGGGAGGTGCAGCGAATGGCTCAGCAGGCTGGGGAGAAGAAATGTCCCCTGAGGGATGCAGGGGTGGTGGCAGGATGGTGACAGGCTCGAGAACAGCAGGGGACGTGAGCGGTTCTGATTTGGGAGGTGGGGGAGCAGCGATGGATTCAATCACGTCAGGAAGAGAACATGGTATGGGTTCAGCTGCAGATGCAGGAGCAATGGATTCAATCACAAGTGGAGGAGCAACAGGTTCGATTACTGGGGCTGAAGAAGCAATGGACTGATTTAAGGGAGGAGGAGATGGTTCAATTACAAGGGTAGGAGGAGCAAGCGGAGTGATCTCTTCCATTACAGCTGAAGCAGGGCAGGGAACAGGGGCAGGGGGAGGAGGGAGGGGTGTAGGCAAAGTTATCGGCTCGACAGCAGCAGGAAGATGAGGAGGAGGAGGAATTGCTGCTTCATGCTCAAAAGCTGGAGCAGCAGCAGCAGTAGCAGCATTGGGGGGTGATGAGGATGGGAGCACCATATCGATTATGGTGGGGGCTACTACCTGTTCTGTGGGAGGTTGAGGAGAAGGTGGTGGAGGTGCAGCCACAGACTCTGTGGCGGATGGGGCTGGTGGAGGAGGAGCTGGAGGTGCAACAGGTTCTACAAGAGGAGAGGAGGGAGGCATGGAGGTGATGGGGTCAAAGAGGGGAGGCACTGGCCGTAGGAGAGGGGGAGGAGGAATGAGTGTAGGTGCCATGGGAGGTGGCGGAGAGGGAGCATGTTGGTGTTTGGGAGAAACTGAGGGTTCCCTCATTCGGTTGATGACATTCTCAGAGAGCTGCAGAGGAGAAGAAGGCAAAGTTTCAGAGAAATAATGAGACTGAATTAAAAACCAGTATGACGTGATCAAAGTATTAGAACAGTATCTAATTTGTTTATCTGTAAACAGAGCACATAAAACATTAAACAAAGGAAGTTAAGTGTTAAACTACAGTTTAAGATAGTGATCCTGTGGAAGAAAAAGCTTTATTCTCAGTCTGTTTACAAAAACACCACAGATCTGGTACAGACAGGATTACACCTCACTGAAAGTTAACATTAGCCTCGCATGGCTGGCTTGTATAGTGAGTAATAATAGACACGGTCACGCCAACTAAAGTCTTATCTGATCAGCCAAAGCCTCTCAATCTATATTTACCAGCAGCTGATAGCGGCAGGAGAGAACCTGTGGCAGCTCCCACCTCACAGAAGTAGCTGCTATTGTGACTCCATAACCATCCACCTTTACACCAAGTTACTCTTCCCACCTTTAAAACACAAAAATCCCTACAGATAACACCACCTATAAGCATGAATGCACCAGCCTCTCCAGGTGGGAGCCACTTTCATTCATTTGTTCAGTGACAGACAACATAACACGTGGGTGGTGACGTCATTGTCAACATTTCCAAAAAGACAATTAAAAGTTTATTACGTCCCAGTCTCATAACTACCGCAATGGCTATTAACTAACCTGTGATTAAACTGTAAACCACTGTGTATTAACCTGCTGCGTAGCTTTGAGAATGAATGAGTTCAGAGTCTGTTTGCCATGTAGCATAGCTGCTCTTCGACTAGCCATATATTAGCACTCCTCTAATGAAACCGTTCACGTAACTGCATAATTCACCATATCTTAGCATTGTATCAGTGTAAACTGGATAAAAGCAGTCACGTAACAGCCATTTGCCGGAGTCAAGTTTGTAAAATGTCACTTACCCGTATGCCCTTCACCACCGTTATATTCTCGTTCTCGTCTGCTTCAAATGACACGCGGCGGGTACTGTTGTTCGCTCCCATTGTCAAACCGCAGCTTGTCGCAGTGTCACTTATCTACATGTAATACTTAAATACACTTTTGTTGTCAATTTATCAACTTGTTTTAGGGCCAGTTACAGCTGGCTAAGGCCCACACGTATGTACTTCACTGAGTCTGCGCTTCCTTAGCATGACGTGTTTGAAGAACGTGGGAGGTGATTGGACAGAAAGGCGAGTCCCGTTCTTGCATTGGCGATTTTCATTGGGTGTTTATTTGACAGCGATGGGAGTATGACAGCTCTGCTTGCACTAGTCTGTTAGCGTGATGCTACACACCCCAGTTAATATACTGATAAAATATAACTATATACTTTGTATACAGTATTGGTAAGCCTCGTAGACCTGCACACCAAAAGGATTTTAAAGAATTTAGCAATTTCTCACAATATGGCACCACATAAACTAATCCTGGTCATAAATTCTGTTAGGTGTAAACATATAGATGTAATATTTGTAATTCTACCATGACTCATGTATATTTTGTCTTCATGTAATAATTTACATTAAAATATCCTGAAAAATTACACACCTGGTCATAGTTAACTAGGTAGTCGGTCAGTTATTCAGTGTCTTGAATGGTACGGACTGAATCTTAGTATACTTGGAAAAAAGTCACATAAAACAGTAGTTTCTCTAAGGGGTGGGGGGTGTTGGAGGATGGAATAGGGGTGGGATACACAAATTCAAGCCAGCAACAACGTTTAGTTTAGGCTTATGCAGATGCCAGCAAACCCACTGCAATTTCCTCCGAAATTACATCTTAAAGTTGCTTGTCATGTTACTCATCTTGAGCTGACATAAAGATAAAATGAGGAAAGGAAAACTATTGCAACATTATGAGAGATGGATGTGTGGCTTTAATGGTACAACATTATCATTAGATTAATTTTAATGGCTGTTGTCGAGTTGCAAGACCCATCAGAGGAAACAAAGACAGCCCTGAAATGGAAAAAGAGCTGCAAAGAGAATAGAGGGAGAAGGCTATTACATACCTGGAATATCCTATACAAAGAAAAACAAAAAGCACGTTCACAAGATTCAATACTCGACGAAAAGACGAAATTTACTTTTATTAATGTTTAATTTTGTTTTGTGTGTTTAATAAATGTGTTGAGGGAGTTCAGATTTTCTGCATAATTGTAACTGTCTTTTTGATACAGTACCTTATACAATATACATTTCAGAAACTCACACAGCCTCATACAGCAGCTGGAAATTTGATATGCCTGGAGGAGAGAGGATATTATAAGGAATGACAGTTCATAAGAATCACCCTCTACACTTGATATATAATACACAAACAATAACCCAATCTAGTTTTATAATGCTCTTTTCTGTTGTTTTTATGTTTTTTCACTGTAAATGTTTCAGATGCTGTGCAAAAATAAATCAATAAAAACCTTTTTATGAATTCACTGCGCCTGTGTATACTGGAATATTATTTGAGAAATTCCATATACAGGAGGACTCGGGCTCGGGTCTGTTACACAATATAAACCTTGATCAAATACATATTTTTTCTAATATAAAACCATATATACCATAGAATGGATGATCATACTGTGTGTGCAAAATGAAACACATAACCTTCATATATGAGCAAATTGGAAACGATAGCTAGAATTTAACAGAGACCAGAATCTTCATGTAGCATCTACACATAGGGTGTATGTGTAAATTATATTATAAACATAATGATATAATATTATAATGATTGTTGAATGGCTTTTGTAGCACCATGTAATGGTTAAGCAGTTAGAAAGTAGAACTGGGATGAAGTAAGAATAATAAAAATAAAGACTTGAGGATGTCAGTCATGAACTATGACTATCTATAGATATATCTAGAGATAGATACATACATGTAAATGTAATTACACAGTAATATCCATGCAATAGTTTCTCAGATTTTGAGTTTTAATTAGTTTTCCTTTTTCGTTGGACTCTGAGATAATGGGTATTCAGATGTTTTAAGTTTTGTCATATTATCATGGACAATTTCCCCCAAGGACTCTCATTCACCTCTGCACTAAGTATATTATGAACAGATTACATAATAAAGCAGTAGAATGTGCAGTGATGCCCTGAGGGCGATCTCTGAAAAGCCTCAGGCTGTACTGAATACAGTGCTTATAGTACAGAGATATAATTGAATTATAGAGCATGTAAAGGGCCTTTTCTAGTTGTTTATGACAGTATTATTATAGTAAACAAGACTTTGACAAGAAGCAATTATGCTGCTGGGTGAACTGGTGAATTTACTGGTAATATTTCCTTCAGTAACTATGAGCAGGAGAGTCATCTTAGTTTTCCTGCATGCTCTGTGTTTAAATTTGTATTGTATTACTACTATGTATTACTACCACCTATGAGGTGAATATAATTTGTATCATTGCCTAGCATCACCTTGTTTTTCACACCTTGCATTTCCCCCATGCTTCCATTTATACAATTATGGGAATCCGTTGACATTTGCTGCTTCAATATTTCCTGCAGCACAAAAAGAAAATTGCTTTTATTGGCTGAAAAACCTGCTACCTCAAAGCAACTCATCACATATTCTCCTGCTGTATTAAGTTTTCCAAAACAAGACTACATGCAGTCAAACTGAAAACTAGTCTGTCATGTGGTTCAAGAAAGTGGCTATACTTTTCATTTTGTTTTGTCCACTTAATCATTTGCCTTGTGATATTTGAACTGATTAAGCATCTATAAGTCTTTATCTAATCCTATTTCTTTGTCATATCTGTAGAACTGAGTGCTCTACTCAATAAAGATATCAGTTGAATCAAGTCAAGTATGTCCAGAAAAAAGAATAGGATGAAACACAGAATATAAAATATGAGGTGCTGTATCCTAATGCAGTGTGCGGAGTGAGCTAGAGGTATGAGACACATGTTTTGTTTGATCCAGTTCAAGATTAAGTGAAAAATCCACAAGGCATATAATAAATGCGATGTTTTGCTGTTTCCCTTTAACCATATTTCCATGGAAACAAGTACAAAAGTATCTTCTTAATCACCAAGGAATGACACTATGATACAATTTTCCAAAGAGTGTAATTGGAGAGGTGAAAATACTGTATTTATACAATCTTGTTATCTTTCTGTTGAATATCTCTCACAGCCTTTTGATTGATTTCACAAAAGCCTTTTCTCATGGAAAGCACCTGCTTAAATGCATGTCCCTCTCTCGTCTTACTCCAGATCATGCTTGTTTCTCTGGGTGCCTCGTGCAGTATCTCATTGTTATTATGTGGTAAAACAAATTCAGTTGACTTGTAAAAGTGGCTGCACAATTATTCAAAGAGCTACAAAAGTCACTGCTTCAGAATCCATATTTTCTTTTCTAAACACTATACAGACAAAGGACGCAAAGTACCTGACTTACAGGATCTGTATTTAAGATCCATAACATGAAGACATGTCCTACAAAGACCTAATTGCCCTTGCATGTAATCCCCACACAGGTCAGTCAGTCAAAGCAATCACTTAGTGTCCAAACTCAAATCAAGCTGAAATAAATAACCTTGGTGCTGTGTTATTGGAGAAAAGGAGCCCAGTAGATTAGTTGGACTGATGGGACATGGGCTGCAGGGTAAGGTGATAAGAACTTCAAAATTAAATCTGGACCTGGGAAGCTAGACGCCTTCAAAAGAAAAACAGTGGCTCCTGCATGACACAGCGATTGTTTCTTTTTCTCTTTTTTTTCGGAGGGGAAGAGACACAAAGATCACCCACAATGTTATCTTGCCAGTCCACCAGTGCATCAATCAGGACCCAGGCTGCTGAGAATCGACCTCTGTTGCTCCAGAATCAATGCCCTCCCTCATTCTCATTGGTACAGCAGAGATTGTCAGAGATACAGCACAGGAGAGCCCCGTCAAATTCAGCACTATATGTTCTAAATGGGGGAGGCTATTAACTCACTGACACACTGTCTCCCTCCTTTCCCCTCTGTTCAACCTTTCCTTTATCAGTCTCAAGAGGGCTGGACTGAAAGTGTTACAATGGAGCCATTTTTCTATTGTGATTACACTGTACATAAAAATAACTGAATATATCATTATTCCAACGATATTTATCACTTAACTAACGTACAAAACATGCCAATGTCATGAAACAGTTTAGCATACAGATAATGTAGATGTAGATGTAGAATATCAGGGTGAAAATAAAATAAATCCGAAAACAAAAGTGATAATTTCAATGAGTGTTTTTAAAAGATAAGAAATATAGATACACAACTGATACTGCATCATGTTTAAGCTTTGAGCAACCGATTTCCATCGCCGTCGCCTATAAAACCACAACTCCCAGAATTCCGTCGTGTAACCTCGCGCTGCTGTCTTCCTGTTTGGGTGCAGCAGCTGGAAAAATGGCAGCTGACACAGGGAGATACAGGAGTGCTGTTAGCAAAAACAAAGATCCCTCTGGTCTTCTCATCTCCGTCATAAGGTAAGGTTATTTCTCAATCTTTAACTACAATAAATAGCGCGTACAAGATGTCGGCAGCCCCACAGCTGTGCTTGTATTTGGACTCGGAAACGGTCTGGCAGCTAGCTTTGAAGCTAAGTTAGCCATGTCAGTTACATCCTTCCTGTGCTGTCAATTGTATGAAATAGATTAAAGCGCACGCGTTTATTATTTGCATGTCTAATATTAGATGTCGGTAAGTGGTATAAGCAGGTTTCTTTCTTCCTGAAGCAAAGTATTAATGTCAGATATGACTTGGTGTCCCGGCATGTGCCTTTTAGCAATTTGAATCTCACTCATTATCTAACGGCACAATTTTCCAATAAAATAACAATAAAAAACATGATAAATAAAGAACGAAGCAGCTAGACGGGACTTTTGCTTGATGGACGGTTCTGTACTTTATTTTTATAGTTGGCTCAACGATCAACTTTACTGATTGAGTAGATGTCTGTTCGCAACAGTTGCTAAGTGCTAGGGAAAAGACTTATTAGTGCTTTTAAAAGTTTTTACTTTTTTTCTTTGCTTTGGAGCACTGTGGTTTATATATGAACCTGGATCTATTTATCACTGGAAAAACAAAACAGGCTTTCCAAAGTAGAGGTCATGTATATCCATGAACCCTCATACATACCCTTCAGTGGGTTTTCAGCCAGTAGCTAGTTGGAAGATGTGAGAGCTACTTTTCTACCTATTTTCCCCCTCGTCCTTACCTTATTCAGCCGTCAAGTGCTTAATGTAAGCTCAATGTAATCTCTAACTCAGCCTCCAAATGCCATTTCCTGAGGGTCTCTGCACTCCACTCTGAAGAGATAACACTGATGCCTCTCTCAGATTTATGATGAAAATGTAGTTATTAGATTGAATCTCACTTATCCCTTCCTTCTTCCCCTGATGCAGGACACTGTCCAGCAGTGACGATGTGCAGGACAGGGAGACGGAAAAGGGTCGACTGGAAGAGGCCTTCGAGACATGTGACAGAGATTTAGATGAGCTGATTGTTCAGCATTATGCTGAACTCACCACCGCCATCAGGACCTACCAGAGCATCACGGAGCGCATCACCAGCTCCCGCAACAAGATCAAACAGGTATGAAATGTGATGTTGCCTTCAGTAGTCAGTAGTCAGTTGGATTTCAGAGCAGCTGCTCTAAGGTCTCTGAACAATAACATTTATTAAAATAAGTCAAAATGATGAGGAACCAACCTTTCACCTTTCTATGGGGCTTCTGTGTCAGACATTTTGACTCGTCATCGTAGGAAAAACACAGGTGTTACTGATATCATTACTTATGATTCATATCTGTACAAGTGTCCCAGCAAGCTGTGACAGTGAATCAGGAGACATAATATCTGGACCATGAAACCAAAGTATCTTAATGGAATTCAGCCATTAATTTACACTGGAACAATACATGTGAAAGTCTCATAAGGGTAGGCAGTCAGTAATGAGGCTGTATGTCATATCCTCCATGAATTTTTGTTGGATTTCATTAGCCTTTAAGTAGCACCCTTCTATTTTCACATCATCTGATCTCATCTGGTAAATGTTAGCTTGTTGTGAGATTAAAAAATGCATGCTTGTATTATTAAGAAGTTTGACTATTTTTAATAGTTGCACTGAGACTATTTTATATGATTCTCAATCAACTGCAATGTATCCTGTGGCAAAACTTTATGCTGTGTCTCTTTTGTATGATTTCAATGTGCTCTTTCCTGCAGGTGAAGGAGAACCTCCTGTCCTGTAAGATGCTTCTTCACTGCAAAAGGGATGAGCTGAGGAAACTGTGGATAGAGGGCATTGAACACAAGCACGTCCTGCAGCTGCTGGATGAAATTGAAAGCATCAAGCAGGTGCCTCAGCGACTGGAAGCCTATATGGCAAGCAAGCACTACCTTCATGCCACAGATATGCTGGTGAGTAAACTGCTGGACAGGGAGGTGGAAGCATCTTTGATTGTTTTGAATGTGTGAGCTGCACAGTTTCAGTTAGAGAGGCAGTCAGCCGCGGAGTGAGAAAGGCATGGATGGACTGCATGATAGATTTGGTCTTCCAAGAAAGTGAGAGGTGGAGAAAGAAACAGATTGTCTTGTTGCTGAAGTTGTGGGAAAACCAATCGACAGTGTAAATGCATATGAGGCAATACTGATGGGGTGCTTCTGAGACCTATTGTGTACACAGTGCTCATATATCAACACCAGTGTTTATGAAGTGTTGTTGCTAAGATTGATTTCCTGGTGCCTCTCATCGTTTTAAGAAGTTTTTCCTCGCCTTGAACAGTCCATTGAGTGCAACTCTTTTACTTCAAGCAGATATCATGTTAGTGCAGTGAGGGCACTGCAGGTGTGTATGTATGCATGTACTCTTGTTCTTTTGATGTGTGTTTTGCAGCATGCTTGGCAGGGGACCTGGAGGATGGCATTGAGGAATTAACAACCAGGCTCTGTGATCTCTCTGTTCCTTTCCTTCTCTTCTCTTTCCTCTCTCCTTTCCTCTGTCACTCCCACACATCTTCCTTCATACTTTGGTAATAATTAGCTCGCTAGAATGGGGTTATCTGAGGAGGAGGAGAAAAGAGGGATGATGGTGCGCCCAAAGGACCATGAAAAATCCTCTTTGTGGGGGTGGAAAGAAGTGGAACTTCATTCAACCTGCACTCAATCAGTTCAGCCTGTTTTGAAAGGTTGTGCAAAGTTCAAAGTCAGTTGGACTCTTCGCCTCTGTCTTGTGAACTTCAATGTATGCTTTGCTTGATCAGGATACATTTTCATTGGTATATGAAAAGCAGACTTTAAAGCACATTTTGTGTGCCTTTAACTATCAAAACGGTATTGGATGCATTCCTTCTACTTTTTGCTTTTGCGACATATTTATGCAGTTCATGAATAAATAATGTGTTAAAAGTCCACTTCAGCCAAAGAGGAGGATGTTGGTTGAGATTATAAAATGTCAAAATAAAATCTTTATAATAACATAGCCTATTTTATCCAGGAATGATTTCTAAATTTATTTTCTAATACTTTTAACTAGCAGTAATAAACGCACCCTGCCAACTAAAAATAATAGCATGCAATTCAAGTGAGGCAAAGCTTTTAGTGCATTAAACTAAACTAAACTAAAAATGACTATGCTTGTTACGAATATCAATTTTTTAAATCTATACGGAGCGTGTAGTGGTATTTGAGTGTGTAAAAATCCCCCGCACTAAGTTAAGTTACACTTGAAACTGGCCAAGTGGACTAGTATTATGCCCCACTGAAAGAAATTTCCATGAGATTTTGGAAAAATAGTTCCAGACAGAATATGAAAATTAGATTTATTTATATGAGATTTATATGTTTTTCCTGAATTTCTTTGCAGCAGTATTGTAAACTCTCAGGGCACACTGTGTCTCTGCTGTAACATCATACTGTCTGTGTCACTTCTCAGAGAATCCCCAATGTGTTCATTCCCATCATGCTGTCATTCATTATGGCACTCATCTGTCAGCTTAACGTCTCACAGGCCTTCACTTCTTTCTTTCTTTCTTTCTTTCTTTCTTTCTTTCTTTCTTTCTTTCTTTCTTTCTTTCTTTCTTTCTTTCTTTCTTTCTTTCTTTCTTTCTTTCTTTCTTTCTTTCTTTCTTTCTTTCTTTCTTTTCCCTCCAAAAGTTGTTCTGTGCTTACTGACACATGCTTGGAGATGCACCCTTCTTTATTATTTTTGCCTGGTACTGTAGCAGGAGTAGATTAGCCAAGGATAAACTTCCCAGCCTTGTGTTTATGTGAGGCTTATCTCCAAGGGTTGACAATTAGAATTCAGACGATGCTCTCTGTCTGCT
>OMNW01011277.1:13900-24563 GCA_900303245.1 Selene dorsalis | reverse complement strand
TGTGGCTCCATGACTCAAGTCTTTGTCTGCAAAACTGGTGCAAAAGTCTCAGTGAATCAGTTTCTGAGAAGGAACAACAGGTTGAATAGTGTTACTACTGGACCTGAAGGGACTACAGCCACAGAGAGCCTCTGCTCACACACTCATGCTGTTGTCTAGCTCGATACACTAAGCTTTAACTCCCATCTAGAAAATATTCCTTTTTGTAATAAAAACACTGGTTTTGCTGTGAGAGTTACAGCAGTAGGACGATGGGACGTATAGAAAAAGGAATTAATAGTCTCTTGAATGAGTTTGTAACATAAAGTGACATGTTTTTTTGTATATTTCAATGTAAAAATAATTTATTATAATAATGTTTACACTGAGTGAAGCTGTGTGGGTTTATTGTGTGTGATGCAGACATACAGTCGTCTGTAACTAGCAGCTGTGTGTGAATACTAATGAGTCCACAAGTGGCTGAAATGACCTGAACTCAATATTACATAATGTATTACACACTCAGTTGGCAGTTAAAACTAATGCAGTCTAATACAACAGGCCTGTAGCAAATCCCCCCTCATCTCGCTTCTTATGCTCAGTTTGTGTTGGAGCTGTTACAGAGATGATGTTGTTGTTGTTGCTGTTGCTGTAACATCTTTTATTCCCACCTTAAAATATGAAAGTGGACTTTTCATGTTACACATCTTGTTAACTCATTCAGTGCCGAAAAAGAGTTTTGACAGGTTTTTGTTTTTTTCACTGTTTACGCTAGAGCGCGTCCTTCCCTACCCTGTGACAAATTTTGGTGTTCCTCTGATGAAAGGAAGCCATGTGACCACACACCACATGATCACAAACTCAACTCATCCACCCTATCCCACAGCTGTGGGATCAGACTGTAGCAGCCACCCGCGGCTTACGGATGGCCAGAATCCCCCTGATCACGCCATCACGTAACCATAGCAAACAAGTGTCTCATCAAACCTATGAACCCGGTTGAACCCTGGTGAAAGTAGAGTCTCCCCTTTCATTAGAGATATTCTGTGTCATTTCAGTCATAGCACAACATATTCTGTGGCTGGAAAAGTAGTAGAAATCCTCAGAAGTGCTGACACTGGCTGTACACTGAGGGGAAAAACTCTGGCAGTGAATGAGTTAAAAACACTTTGGGCTTTTGCCTGTTGCTCAAGATTTTAGTTTTTATTGCATTTTTAGAAAGTTTCCTGAATTTCCGGGAGATGGGGTTTGTACATTTACTCTTACATAACAACATGCTACTTTCAGCTTCATATTACTTGTGTTGGGTTAGAGGCCTTTGAGTCAGATGTATCATGCAGGCTTCCTTTCTTCCTGGTGAGGTTTAATGACGGGTTTCTAACCTCACCTCCTGAGTAACCTCTCCTTTAAACACATATAGTATAGATACCGTGTTCTTATGTTTTACATTTGTGAATAAATAGGATGAAATACTGTGTCTTCATATTTTCTGAATCACTGTGTTGGTTGTGAAGGTTGAATGTTGAGGGCCTCTCTCGGTCTCAGTCTGCCACTGCACGCCACAGACCCAGGACTCTAATCCTACATAAGTCAATTTGGCACCAAGCTGTTACAATGTTATGCAAATAAAATGCAGTTTTCCAATTAATTTTCCCTGATTAGCCCTTGTCAACTTTTCTGATGGATTGCCACACAAACGCAGCCATACAGGATTTGCGGGGGCCTTTTTGCACAGCGTGTGCAAACTGTAAAAGTGATATGTTGACAGAGGCACACGTCAGCCGGTGCGAATGGATGTCGGCGTTCTGTTCTCAGGTCCATCCGAGTTGATTTAAATTCAGGCGAAGACGAGCTCGAGGAAGCGCGGTGGAGTCGCGCTTGTCAGTGAGAAGCGGTTGAGGGGCTGTCAGCGCAGGACTCGGTGTGTGGCGTCGCTCTGCCTGCAACAGTGATTAGTGGAGCTGCAGTGAGTGACTGGGCTGCAGTGGCACCGTGGCCTGAAGGAGCCTGGTCTGCAATGTGCTGCTGGAGCCAATCCCTCAGTGACTTCATTAGTCTAATCATCACTTTAATGGGATTTAAATCACTGCTCAAACTCTGAAAAATTGAACGAGCAAACTATTTCCTGAGTTAAGGACACATTAGAATTGACTGTTGGCAAAAAAAAAAAAAAAGAGTCTGGCATACCATGATGGAAAATTATAATGTGATTATGTGACCACAGAGCTGACACTTAAATCATTTTATGGCTCACTGAGGCTGGACCTGGAGAAACCAAACTCCTGACCATGGTGACCTTCAGCAGGTCAGAGGCTGAGGAGGTACAGAGCATGAACACAACACCAATGGTGTTTACACCAGCCCAGGCCTCAACCTCCGAGTGGCCTGGCCCCACTATGTAGTTCTTTATGCTCTTTGAGGTGTTCTTAAGTTTAGGTATGACCAAAAAATGTTTATTTTAATTCACAAGGGAAGCATGTTATTGCTTAAACTGGGCACTGGTTTGTTTTTTTGATGTATTTTGAAGTGTGGCTGCGTCTAGATGTGACCAAAATGTTTCTTTTTGTTTTAAAAAGTGGAGTTTAGTATTGACACTACCTCAGTTTCTGCTCAGTTACAGTAAAGCTTGTTTTCTTTGTTTTTATGCACTTTTGGATGTGCCCGTGTCAAATGTGACCAAATTTTGGGGGGGGGGCCTGTATAGCTCAGTGGGTAGAGCAGGCCCCCATATACAGAGGCTACAGTCCACGCTGCAGCCAGTCCTGGTTCGAATCCAGAATCCGGAGGCCTTTTACTGCCTGTCATTCCCCTCTCTCTGCTTCCCCATTACCTGTCTCTCTCAATTATCCAATCAATTAAAGGCAAAAATATACTTAAAAAAGTGAAAATTTTAAAGCGAATCAATGAATAAACATTACTTGTCTTTTGATGCATTACCTGCTTCTCACCAGCCACTGAAAACATCTGTCCCAGTTTGTACCTGCTTTAGACATTAAATCGTACCTCTGAAGTTAAATGTCCCTTCCTGTGGTGCATGAACACACAGCCTGCTGCTGTTAGCTCCTCCTGGCTGAATCCCTCCTCCTTCACCCGTCTCCACAAACTCTTTTAGCCTATTATGGGTCTTTGTGTAAATTCCAATTACCATCGCAAACTTTCGGACAGTCTGTTCAAAGACGTTCATTCCAGTCCTACGACGAACCGCGTGTCAACATCCTCTTTAATGCGGACGCTTTTGATTGAACCCCGAAATTAAAGCAGACGTGGGCTGTCAGCGGTGCGTATGAGCTATTGAGGCATCCATCTGTTGGGTCCGCGCTGACACTGAATGACAGTGGTAGTTCTGTCACTGTCCCCCAGAAGCAGCTGTTCTTTCATCAGCGCGGCCGTACAAAAAGTCCTCACCAGGATGATTGATGTGGAGCGTCAAAAGACAAATAAGAGGCGCATGGATTGTCTCGTGTCCCTGGATGATCTCCGCGATGAAAGATGTTCGAGAGGCTCGTCCGCACAAAAGCTAGAAGTTTCTCGAGAGAGACCAAACGTCGGTCTTATGCCGATAAACTTATTAATTAGAAAAGATTGATCATAAGAACAGATGTGTCTGTGGATGCTACATATGTATGATCGGTTTGAACTTGTCACTTTTCACATCAATATACGCAGAGAGCTAATTGCAACATGTCCCATGGTGAGAGCACATGAGCAGGACACACTGCTGTGCTAGTCTTCTGGTCCACTGACTAATTGCGTGCATGAATGCATTTAAATAAACTTTTGGTTCCTCAGGAGATGATATTTTTTAAAAAGAATTTAGTGATCACTTGACATTTATGTGGCAATACACAAACTGGGGTAAACAACAAGGGGATTACAGCTTGTCTATGGCTTCCCATTTTGATTTGTAGTCCAGCACTGGATTGTATTGGGGTTAGGATTATCAATAATATTCACCAGCATCGGAAATGTGCAGCAGAAAGCAACAAGCAAGGTCGGCTCACCAATCATAGTTACACGTGATCGATGATCTGTGTCAGCCTAATGTATAGTTACAAAACATTACACAGCCCTGCGTCTACCCTGTATAATGAGTGACACGTCTAAAATGCTAAACACCGGATTTCCTGTGAGCAGCTGACAGCAGCTGCTGATAACTGAGGATTCGTAGAGATGAAGCAAAGGGAATATATATGAAAAAAGTCAGTGGAGTGTGGACAGGAAAAAAATGTTTAGAGAGAAAAGCTGATGTGTGACTGTTAATCTTCATATTGTCTGTAAATGAGACGCCGGTTAAGAAGCCAGGGTTTCTCTCTCTCGGATATCTGTGCTGTTTTCAAACCAAAGAGACAAACACACACACACACACACACATAATCACACAGCCAGAGGTGATGCTGCAGACCTGTACCTGCTGGAGCCAAACCCTCTAAAACACTCTTATCAGACTACATCCAGAGCCAAAAGCTGATTATTATAAGTTACTGAGTTTCTTTAAGAACTTGTTTGCTCAGATTCATAAATTTAGGATCCGTGGGCACTTCTTGTTTCTATTTGGGAGACATGTCATTCCACTTCAGCCGGATACGAAATGACGCTTCCGTCCTCACAAATTAAGGACACCGCATTTGTGAGGAAAGAAGGTCTGGCTGATAATTGGATCAGACACTTTCACTCTCCCATAATTTCTTCCTATAGACGTCCTCCTCTGGCTAGTGAGGCCGTCCGCCCTAATGCTATCTCAGTGTCAGCTTTCATATCCTCAGCCCCCACCGCGAGATGAAACACGAAGAGGCGGCTCCACCTACGTTCTCGCTGTTGTGGTCGGCCTCGCTGGGGCAGCCGAACAGCTCCCTCCGCAACAGGTTGCCGTCGTACTCCAGGAAAGTGAGATAGAGGTTGCGGAAGAACTCCACGTGCTTGTTCTTCACCCGGAGCTTCTTGGGGGAGTTCCAGTGGATCACCTGTTCGGAGAGCACAGCAGAGCACAGGGTTAACAGCTGAGTGTTCATCGTTAGTGTTTTATCATAAAGCACAGAACTGTGAGTTGGCTGCACTCCACCAAATAATAAAGTGGCTGGTCCCTGGGATTTGAATCACTGTCATTTTAGCTCAAAGCCTTTTTTTTTTTTTTTTTTTATTCCCCAGTCTCCACAAAGAAATGAAACGTTGGAAACACTATTGGAGAAGAATCTGTATTTATCAAGCAGCTCGACATATCTTTTTAAAATCCCACTTTTAAGAATAACTTGTACATAATTATTCTCCTGGAGGCATTTTTGTACTTTAGCTCCTTCCACATACTGATGAGCTGAGACAGAGATACTGTGAGACCTCTGATGGTCCTGGTGGGATCTGGTACCCAGATATTAGTGCAGTGAGCTGAAAGCATTGTGGGTGTTGGCGTTTCTTAGATACTGGGACTTAGCTGCACCTACTTCACCCACACCCATCACTCATATCTCAGACTTTACATGCCGCTTTGTTCCGATAGTTGCTTCATTTGTGACTCATCATCGTGTTTTGGCTTATCAGTGGAACGTCAGGCTGTGTGGTGCTGTCACTCCTATTTCAGTTAAATGCATATCCTGTGCCAGGAAACAGACTCCATATGAGAAATATAGAATATACTTAACCGTTTAGTTCCCATCAGTCTCTTCTTTCAATAACGATTCCAATAACGTACAATAAACAGATCTGGAGTTTTTACCTCCAGTGTGTGATGTCAAAGGTTATAAGGATCCACAGGGATTATTACAGAGCACAGTTCAACTGGTTTCATAAATGATTCATACATTCCAATAAATTCAACTACACCTTCTCCCACATCAAGCAGTAGGAGAGGTCATAGGTCACACAGTAGGAACACATGAGGCCAAACATGCCCAGGAGAGGCAAAGACTGGGTCAAAGACTTAATGTGTTGAGCTTCAGTATGTAGCAGCAGAGAGGAAAAACCTCAGGCAGGCAGTAAGAAAAACTGATTTATGTGTATGTTGCTTAGTAAAACAATAGGTGCATGTGGGGCCACATACACATGGATCAGTTCTGTGGAATGGGTTAACACAGCCATAAAGCCCAACTTTTCCATTAGCAATCAACTAAAGCCATTGATTAGCTGACTTAAAAGCACAAATGAAAGGAAAATATCACTGCAATACAGTTGTTGTTAAGCCCATTTCAGAGTACACACACACACACACACACACACATAGAGTCTTTGTAACCATAGTAACTCCTTCACACATCTGCCTACATGTGCAGTTTGAGAGGAGCTGCTGACTCCTCTGTGAAGCAGGGGAATAAATTACAATATAACAGATTGTGGGTATTTCTCACTTTCTCCCCGATGGTCTGAATAACTTGCTGCTGCTGTTGTGTCTTGTCTTGCCTGTGTGTTCTCTGTGTCCTCTATTTGTGCAGCGACCTCATCTGCTATGAACTTGTTTTTCATGCTCTGCTGCATCCGGATCTATACACCCGAGTTGAAACAATCTGTATGACGATGACAAACCCTGTCGTGGTCGGACCTCAGTGAAAAAAAGAGAAAATTAAACTGTCCTGTGAGGCCCCTGATTGGTCAGAGGTCCCCCGGGGGGCTGGAGCACTGCTAACTCCACCGGTGCCGCTGAAACATCTACATCACTTTCTCCCACTGCTTACACTGTCACTTTATTAGCTTCACTCACACAGGAAGACTTTTCAGATTCACCTGAAAAATTCAGCAGATTTTAACATTAAATTTAATGTAAACTATTTTAAGCCACCCTCGATAACAGGAGAGCGGTCACACTGTTGTGACCTGAATCCATAGGTCAGTTTTTAATGCAGGATAAGAACCAAATCTTAAAGGCCCCATGTTGTGAAAATTACATTTTTTTGTGATAGGGAAGGTTTCTGGGCCACATAAATACTGTCCCATGCATCTAAAGGACAAATGCACACAGAAACTATCCTATAGTTCTGCATCATTTTCCTTAGTTGTCTCATACAGAGGTCAAGAAAAATCCAGATTTCAACCTCTATGCAGCCATTTTGTGAAACGCTTCGTTTTGGCTCATGTTGTGAAACTTTGCAGAGGTCCAGCATGGACATATGACATTATACCACTGTAAGGATGGTCTAATATGGAAAAGCCTAATATGTCTCCTTTGAGGCAAACAGACAGAACGCCCTTCTTTATGTGATGTCACTCAGGAGAAATCACTGCCCGTCTAGACTCATCACCCCGTCTCTGCTTTCCCCTCAGCTTTCATTCAGCAGGTGAGCTAACAAGGTACAACATATCAAAGAAACACACCTCTGAGAAAAAGAAGAAAGTGAGCCTCTCCTCTGATTGGCTCAATGAGCTGTGCTTACCAGAGCTCTGGAGAGAGGACATGTAAAACTATATTGAGCTGTCTAAAGGCACTCAAACCCATAAATATACTACGGATATCAAAAGTTCAAATAAAACCTCGTAAAAGTCTACAACATGGGGCACTTAGGAGAAGGTGTTGGTTTTATTACATCTTTTTTAAATAACAGTCAAAATCTGGATTGAAGAGTTTTAGTGTCACTCATTTTACAGCAGGGAAACTAAATAACAGAGAGCACAACAACATAACAGATAAAAAAGGTTTAGAGGAAACTCTCTCAACATCTTCCTCAAACAGAGAAGCTGCTGGTTTGATGACTTTTAGCTGTGACATCAACAAAACCATTAAAAACACATCCAGGCAACACTGGACATGACTGGAGTCATGAGTTGGGGCTCAGAGGTTTAAGGTCACATCAGGAGCATAAAAGGTACTCCGAGGAACTTTCATGTTTTGCCAGAGTGAAGACTGCATTTCCCATGAGCTGTAGCGTGTGTGGTTATCTGGCTCGCACGTCAGGGCTCCAGACTAACGTTGTGAGCAGTTCTAGGCAAATTACATTGGAAATGTATTGCAAATACTTAAGAACAGGACAGCGGAGTACCGGAGCAGGCTGACTTTATAGCCCAGGATGGGTGCTCAAGTGTGGGCGAGAGACTCGGTTGTCTGGAGCATAAACCAGCTGCCTCGCTTTCACCCGCTGGGTGTTTGCAACTCGGGGCAGACGGGGAGAACCCAGTCTCGGTCAGGAGTGTGAGACAGGCACCAGACAGGTGTGGAGCACCAGCACCGCTGAGGTTAGTGACACCGAGCTGCTCCACCTGCCTCTGCTGTCTCCGGTGCTGAGAAGCTTCTCACTGCCCGTAGTCGGTTGCAGTAAATCGCTCTGTCTTTCCGAGGAAATGCTGGGCGAGTCGACCACTAAATAATAATATCAAAATAATTACAAAGATAAAACGATATTTACCAAAAATGGACACATAAACAAGTGTGGGTCATGTAGATTCATCCACATTAATATGAGACTCTTCTATAACCAAAAGCAAACTCCTCGTAGTCCCTTTAATGTTTTGGAAAAACAGGAAGTGATACACAGCTAGAGCTAAGATCTTTTCACTGTACGTGCTGTATCACCTCGTCTCAGACATGTCGTCACATCCCCTGAAGGCCACATTCTCAAGGTTAACAAAATCTGTCTAAAAAAGCAGAACATGTCGGTGAGTGAATGCGCGAGCGGGCGAGGGAGGGGCCGGCTTGAGACTGATTAATGCAGGTCAGGTGTTGTGTGTCTGAAGTGACTGAGTGGATGCAGGGCGGGGGACGGCAGGGTCTCACCTTGAGGTCTGAAACATCTTTGTAGCACTTCTCGGAGCGGGTGTGATCGGACAGCTGGACGTTCCAGAAGCACGGCAGCTGGTGAACCAGGAAGGGGTTCTGTTTGATCACAGCGTTGAAGATGTCCTACACGCACACACACACACAGAAAACACACACGGAGCGTTATGATTTGCCTTATGTTTCATCATCTTACAGCACACCGCACAATTCAACGTTAACCTGCTACCAGTTTATTTGATGTCCGCACGAAGCCGTATTTAATCTCACCCTGCTGTTCACATGGAACTGTGACTAAACACCAATTTAAACAGCACGGTGAAATAATGTGTCTGTTACAGTATATCTAACATACTATAACCTTCACACTTCATGTCTGTGTTGTATTTTTGTATGTGCATGACTTGCATGCAACAAGCACAGGGTGACACATTTCTCCAGAATACACAGAATGATTATTACATGATTTTTTTTTTTTAGTTGGATAGTTAATGGCATTAATGGAGAGACCGAGCCTGGAATATCTCTAGTCATGCTTTGAAATCCATTTACCTGCTCCACCTGTTGCTACTGCTATCAATAATTCATTAAGTTACGTCTCCGAAGAGTCAGTCATGTGATATGGTGTGATCACTGGTGGGCAGAAACAGATTTATGGACTAAACTCATCCACAACCCACTGAGAATTAGAGAGTAAGCAGCAAATATAAACTACAGTAACATGGTGTTCTCTGTCAGTGTGGATGAAGATGCTGCAGAATAAGTTCATGTATTAACATCACTGGTCCATCTTCCTCTCTCCACTAAAAGGACAACGCTGTTATAACTCCTCTTCATCATCCAAACCCAGACCGTGGACGGTATATCTGGTGAACAGGTGAGTGGCTCTGTGCTAATGTGATGTGAACAGCAACAACAGAGAGAGGTCTTACTGATTATCGCACTGGACCATTGTACTATTGTTGTGCTACTGCATTCACTCGGAGCAGAGTGACGTGGACATTGTGTGTTTGAACAAGTAACCGGTGTCTCTTCTCCACTGATTTATTGATTGGTGGGAATAACACCTATTACCATGGTGACTATTTCACTTGTAGTCAGTTTATTAACAGTCACTTGATACAGCCCCTAAGGCCTGTTTAGTGGTTCAACCATGAATGAACCCAAAACATAGCAACAGCTGCAGCCTCCAAATGCTTAGAGGACGTACAAACTAAAAACACATGAGAAAACTAAAATCTAATGACTAAAACTACTATGATATACCTGGTGAGTACACTGAGACAAAAGCAGGCCATTTATTGTCCCTGCTGTACTGTACTGTACTTCCCTTTGACAGCATACTGATGTCGTCTCTAAAGCCGGCCTCTAATCATATAATGACCCTGTATGAAGTCAGAAAATAAGTCGACATGTTTGTCAGGCCTTGATGGAATTAACATTGCAGCCTCAGAGCTGTAACAAGTGTCTGTAGATTGATATTAAATCCCTGTGTATCCAAGATAAAACACCTTTGACCACCAAAATCTAGTCAGTTCGTCCTTGAGGTCAAGTGAACGTTAGTGCCGTAGCGGAAGAATTGACCTCGAGGTGTTATGGAGATGTTGCATTCACAAGGCCAAGATTGTGTTCAGTGAGGTCACCAACCTTTGACCTTTGACCTAATCTAAATCTAATCAGTTCATCCCTGAGACTTGATGAATGTTTATGCCAAAGTTGAAGAACTTCCACTGAGGCGTTACTGAGATGGGACAGAAGCACGGCCTGGATATAATATCCCTCTGGCTTTGGCTGTGGCAGGTGCGGAGGAGTAATAATTTCGGTTCATTAAGCAACAACACGAGTTTTACTTTTGTATTTCATTCAGGATCCTGTGGGGACCTATAACTCTTTGTAGTTCTAACCACCACGAACTGAAGGTCAAATGAGTTTGTCAAGTGAACAACAAAGGGTCCATTTGATACTTTGTGTAAATTTTGGGATCAATCTTCAGTA
>OMNW01011277.1:2665-13880 GCA_900303245.1 Selene dorsalis | reverse complement strand
TAGAATTTAAATTGTATATATATATATATATATATATTTCTAGTGATTTGACTGCACAGTGGGAGCCTGGAGTGTGAGGGCGAAGAGGCTATTAAAATACCTTTTGATAGATGAATAATTTCATCATCTCCACCAGCAGCAGAGGTGGGAAGAATTATCACCCAATTGATGGCTTCACCTTAGATAAAAATGCTCTGCAAACTGTTCTCTCCACATTTTATTGCCTTGGAGTTTTACACTGCTGACTCTTGTTCTGTCTTGTTAGTGTTTTTGTGTCTCCAGATGTTCGGGCTCTAATTCTTAATTTATGTGTAATCACATAAAGCCCAAATTGCTTTGAGGAAATGTACTTGGCATGCCTTGCAGAGGCTTTTATTTTTTCTATTTTTTTTGACTTTGAGATCTTCGAGGGTTCGCGAGACAAGAGTTTCACTGACAGACTCCAGCTTCCTAATGGGAGACATAAAAACCCTATAGCCACATAATGAATGCTGTGATAAAGAGGGCTGACAGTCCATTGGAAGAGCTCATACAGCAGAAGGCAGATGGAAAACTGAAACGATTTCCAAAGCCCCGCTCATTTTCCAAACGGCATACCTTGCGGGACATTACTTAATGAAGGTTTAATTAAAATCTCATAAATGTACCTCTCATCTAGATGAGCTCTGAATAGCTCCAAGATAATGGAGTGACCCTTTGCCAAGGTCTTAGCGTGTGCCCTTACTATGTTAGGAGTGCGGCATGGGGTAAGATAACAGCTATTCATGGCTTCCAGGAGAGATGTATGCAAAGATGCAGAAGATACACCCTATTCAGATTGTTCACTTGATTGAATTAAATTGCTGGAAGACATCGAGGGGGCATAGGAAGTGCACTTCCACAGACACCAGCCAAGATGAACAGTATTTCAATTCAGCTGCATAATTTCTTTTATGTTTTGGCCTAAATCAGGATTTCAAGGCAAAAATGAGCAAAGAGGAGGACTGTGAGTGCGGCTGAGACTTTATCCACGCCAGACTGTGGTAGGTATAGGTTCACTCATGTCAATCAAAGTGGCACGCCCTCAATTATACAGATGTTTTAGTGCCAGTGAAATTTAAATCAGAATTCAACCCATGTGCAGTTGTCATGATGGAAGAAACGATCCACTGTTGCCCATAAAGTTGGACTAAACTATTTCTTTTACCTCTTCTCATGAAATGACTGTGACAATGTGATTTATTCTTGACAGATAAATAAAGCGTACATCTGTATCTGTATATCAAAACTTCATTGATCAATCTCTTTCAAACATATCACTGTGAAAAGTAAACCACAATTTACCATTGCAAACTGTGTATTCAGGCTTAAACAAATTGGGGGTATTGAACAATATGATTGAGGACTTTGTTTCAGTTTTTCAACCTTGGTCAGTTTAACAGAAACACATGTCCGAGGGGATTTCATGCATAAGAAAGTCCAACATTACTTTTTCAAAAGGTGATTACTGATATAGGAAGAAAAAGAGGAATGTGTCTGAAAACAAAGTTATTCCAACTTTATGGACAATGGTGCATATATCGACCGAAACCACTTGTGTATCAGACTGAAAACATAGTTTAAGTTTAGTATTTAGTATTAGAACGTGGGAGTGTATGGGGAATGACTCACTTCTGGAATCAGGCTCAAGTGGCTTTTTGAAGAGGTGCAATCTTTAACACTTGTGCGTTACCTTCATTTTTCAGCTCCAGAGGTTGCAGCTTATTTGTGACTAATATAATATGAATATATTTGAGAAAAGGACCGTCTGTGCACCATCATCCCTGGCTCCTCTGATTCATCACATCCACAGAACTCAGACACAGAAACAGACAGACCATCCCAGTTTAACCGTCTCCGTGGTCACAAACGCTTCTGTATCGAGTACAGGTGTTTTTGTCATTTGCCCATGAGCAAATCTCACCAAAAAAAGGTGATGGATCTACACATCTGAGGTGCGAGCACGAGTGAGAGAGTGTGTGTTACCTGGTCTGCCAAGGAGGTGGACAGCATGCTCATTAGTTCTCTCTCTGCAGTCAACCTCCACATCTGCTCCCATCTGAGCTTCCGCAGCCGATCCAGGAGAAGCAAAATCACCCCTGGAAAACATACACACACATACACACACACAAGTGCACGCCCACACGCATGCACACACACGTTCAGACAGAGATACGGTAGCTTAAGAAACAGAGAGATAAGTATCGTGCTGCCTGGTAAAGGTGATAAAGTCCCATCATGAGGCTCTGAATCACAGCCTTGTGTTTTCTGAGATAAAGCTGTAGACTTTAAGCTCGGAGACAGACCGCCAAAACATGTTAAAAATCCTCTCGGAAACACAAATTATTCTTAGAAGCTCATGCGCCTCTTTTCTCTGTTAAGTTTTCTCCCTACAAAAAAAAACGGAAAAATCACAAACAAGAACTTTTTCTCCTCACTTCCCTGGGTAATAATAAAGAAAAAAAAAATTCCCGGTTGCTACAAATAAAACCAGGCAGGCGATGCTCAGAGGGGAGAGACGTGGTGAATAATTTTTCTTTTTTTTTGTGGATTGAAACAAACTCACCCACCATCTTTCACACCCTGCTGTGCCCCATCTGTTGCCACAGCCATCGCCACAAAGTCGACCAACCGTAGCTGAAATGGAGGGTTTTTGTTTTTTTTTTCTGTCAAGTTACTCTTCTGTGTAAATGCTACATATGCCTTTGTGTTCGTGAGATATACTGCTCGGTCACGCTGATGGGAAGTTTTACGAGCAGAACGCCGAACCTTTACAATACAGACGTGTTCAAGTCACTCCCCCCCTCCTCCCCGCTGCTGCTGCTGCGCGCTAAAATGTGTCTGCTGTGTGAAATTTCACAGAGCTGCTGCTGTGGGCCATCCAGGTTGTTTTGGGTTATACTCAATAGAAAGATTATCCTCCCGCTCCAAACAGCACAGAGAGAGCCATCTGCCTCCTGAAGGAAAAGAGCTGCAGGAACTGATGGAAGGGGAAAAAAATATATATCTATAGGCAGGGGGGGGAATAATAACAAGGTGTAATGGGAATCCAATCAATTCCACTATCAGCTGCTCTGAGGTTCTATGAAATTATAGCCCACACTTTTTGAAAATGTTTTTCCATATGGCTCTAACAGGCCCGCTGGATGCCTGCATATTTCATCAATGACTGTGCAAATGCTCTCTGTTCTGTCAAGGAAACAGACGGCCTCATTGCACCCGCTTTAACTGCGCTGTTACGCTTCAAAATATGGAGACCGACGACATTAGGAACGGAGAAAATAGAAAATACAGGAAAATATTTGACTAAAATGACCTACTGTGGTGTAACGTGCCAAATAATCACACAGAGCTCAGTCAAAAAAATGAAAAACGGTTCATAATATTACACAGTGTGAGATCTGACCTGTCACAGTAGGAACAGACAGTTTGGTACTTCTCTCATTTTCAAGAAATCTTTGCATAAATTATCTGTTAAAACGTTTACTCAGTGTTATAATGTCAAAAAGCCAGTGTGGAATCTAGCATGTGTCCAACATTAGCTTTGTTACTACTCAAATTCTTAAATGTTACATAGATGCCTGGTGCCAGATGGGATGTGCATTCAATGTTGGAGCTACACATTTATAAACAGCTCCAGTTTGGTTGAATTTGAAGTCAGTAACAAATGAAGAGAGTTATTAAATATTAATAATTACATGTCAGCTGTTAAATATTAGCATTCGCATAGCTGCTCTGGTAAGAACAGACCAGATATGTGAAGATACACGTGTTAATTTAAGTGTCTTTTGGACAAACCACATCCAGTGGGCCTCTCTTCAGGTCTCTGCTGCTGCCTCTCTATCATCTTGATATATTTTGATACTTGTCCACAAACAACAACTGCAAAAATCAAGTGTTTTTACCAAACACACTGATATTCTTTAATATCCGATCTTACCGGTGTTGAAGCCCCGGCCCAGAGCCGGCCATGGTCGATGGTTCTTCCACAGGTTCCCCAGGTACCAGTCACTCTGGTTCTCCACCAAACCCAGAACCTGCTGACCTGAACACAGCAAACACAATGATTACTTCATTTTTGTGTCCAGAGAGGTTTGATGTGGTGTTTTTATGAAAATGCTGTTAGTGTTCACACTTCTCATTCTGGCTTGTGGAGTTCTGCACCAGATGTTGACCTTCTGTTCTTTTCCTTTTGAATTTATTCAAGATACTTTCAAATGCAGACAAAACCCAGTAACGGCACATGGACAAATCTACTGTGGTGTCCGCAATTTATATTTTATCACGCCATTCCTGTCAGCCGGAGAAAAAGAGGCACTCCAGAGAGGATGAACAAAATAAAAGTGACAGGATGAAATAAGCAAAACTATAATGTTACCAACAGGAGAAACAACCGGCAAACAGCACCGTAAAAACATCCTGAATAAGAGACAGCATCACACAGGCTTACACACAGGTTCACAATCTCCCCCTCTGTTCCTCAGAAGTGATTCTGCAGAACATTATGATGTCACAGTGACCTTGTTTTATGATCACTTCATTATTTCATCCTATTATACGTGTGTTAAATGAAGTCATAATTACCATATGAATACCTGAGTTAAAGAAATGCGGGGGCCACGGTGACCTTGACCTTTGACCAATCAAACTCTAATCAGCTCATCCTTGAGTTTAAGTGGCCGTTTGTAATGAAACTCCAGGCCTCTCCACAAGAATGAGGCAGACGTGAGGTCCACCATTATCCAATCACTTCATCTTTGAGTGCAAGTGAACATCTGTACCAAATTTGAAAACGTTCCCTCAAGGCCTCGTTGAGTTATCGCGTTGAGGTATCGGGCTCGACTGTCGTTGGCGTGGAAACCATATCATAGGCTCCATAAAAAACATTATTTGTTGCTCCTGGATTTATCTGAAGTTAGGAAGATAATTGAGTCACGATCTCCTGACAACTGGCTGCTCTAGGCATTTGCTTCGTTTTTGTTTTGCCCGCAGACAGAAATGGAGGTCGGAGCAGATCGGCGGCGGACACTTCAGGGTTAACTGGTACAACAAGGAGCCGGCAGAAACCTAATCCACACGTGCAGCAGGGTTACACGTCTGAGTCGACGACAAACTGCGGGAAAACACCTCGCAAATGGAATACCGCTGCCACGGGAGAAGGTGCAAAATGAATTCAATACTCATATGAATTTAAGACTTGGGAGTCATCAGACAATAGGTATGAAGAGGAAAAGAGGCTGAATGAAACCAAGAGGAAGGATCCAGAAGAGGAGGAGGATGAGAGGGGAGGGGTGTACGTGGGCTTCGGGGTGACAGATTATAGAAAGTACGCTGGGCAGAGATAAAGGTCGGGGGGATGAAGGGGGGGGCTGAGGATAGGCATTAGGGAGGAGACAGGAACCTGGAGAGCAGGCATGGGTGTAGCTGTGGCAGCTTTAATGAAGGCTGTAAGGAAGATTAATGAGAGCTTATTGGAGCAGGCAGCCTTTAGAAAGGCTGCAAAACAAAAGGACCGAGATCTGCCATCAAGGTGACGACTGAGCGGGACAATTAGAGCCGAAAAACAAAAACCGCTGCTGCTTTCAGCGGGACGAGAGCTCGCAGGTGACCCTACTACGTTCGTTTTTGGCTCCGTCAGAAAAAGCGCCCGTTGCCTTGATTTCGCTGTCGGCAGTCACCGTCAGATCCCTTCTGTTTATATTCCAGCTCACATCTTTAGGAAGGTTAATCATTCTGTTTTATTGCAATTAAGAAACAACCCTGTGTGACTAATTATAGCTAATTACATTCAGTTGTGCTGGAATACTGTGGAAAAGTAGAGTGTGACTGTATCTAACTCAGCAACGATTATTCAGACTGGTGCAGTTTTAAACAGTCTACTTAACTTCATCTCAGGAGTTCCTCATACAGCTTTGCTGTACTATTCATAGTGAATATGTGTAGTGATACTAGACGAGCAGAGGTTTCTGAACAGGGCTGAAAGTCAGTTTCCAGGTGTTTCAGGTGTTTGTATCTGAAGACAGAGCTGCATCAAGTCTGATGACACCATTACTGTCATTGAAGTCACTGACATGGTTCAGTCCATCGGATTTGAAAAGTCACGAAAAAACATCATTTAAAATATCTTAAAATTTTATTTCTAGATTGGCGTGTCATTATTTTTATGGACTCCAGCGGACACACCCAAACTGAGAGTACCACCTTTGTCTGTCTGCGTTTTCTCATTTCAAACACGTCTCTTAGAATATATGATTAGGACAGTAGAGAGACAGGAAATGGGGAAACAGAGAGGAGGGGAATGACATGCAGCAAAGGGTAATGGTAGAATCAAACTGATCAGTTAGTTGTATTAGGTAAAAGGTTTTAAATCATGCATGTTTCTATCATTGTTAGCACAGTTAGGTTTACATATAGTTTCACTGATGGTTTAGGGATCATGGTGGAGGGCAGACCTGTGAGTTTTGTTTCTTTGTATCTTTAGATGACTTTACAATTCGAGGTCACAGCACCTGGTTATCTCAAGAAGTTGTGAGTAAATATGAAAGGTCTCACAGAGGAGTGGGGAAAAAATAGAACTTGAAGTAGTAGATAACATCTGGAACACATCTGAATTATGTTTGATTAATCAGAGGAGCAGTTTAAAGGTTTAGATGAGCTGCTACATTTACATTATGTCGTACATGAGTTCTGGATACCGTCTCCTGTCTTATGGCCTCCTTCGTGTAGATGAACTTATTTTGCTGCTTAAAAAAAAGAAGAAAAAAAAAGATGTTCCCACTTTGAAGTCCTGGATATCAATTTGTTTCTCTGCTTAACCAGGCTTTACAATCGATCTGAAAGGAAAGCGATTAGTTCAAGCTCAGTCTTTCCAGTCGGGCATCGACACATTATTGCTCTATGTGAAGATCCAGCAGACGCAGAGCGGCATCATCACTCATCTGGAGTTTGCGTCCAATATTCACTCTGCTTCGTCGTCTCCAACAAACTTTGAGAAAAAAAAAAGAAAAAAAAAGCTTCTAAATGCTCCGCTATCTTGTCTCCAACTGTGTCCGTCTGCCTTTTAGTGCTGAGCAGGTAGTGAACCGTAGCTTTGCAGGGCTTTTTCAGAGCCGCCTGCTGCTACTGGAAATAAAGCTGATGACTGCAGAGTTTGCACCGAAACAATGAGCCTAAAATGCTCCATCGAGCTGATCTTGTAAAAATAAGATCTCAATTATGTCATCTTAGTATGTGCAGTGTTTGAAAAGTGGGTTGGTTTTTCTGCCTGTGTGTTCAACTGCTTCAATAAATCACAGGGAGAATATTTGATGTCAAGTCCTGGATCTGTCTAAGAAACATGACATCATCAGTCTTGCTCCATTATGATTCTTATACAAGTACATGCTGCTACTTCAGAGACTTCATCAGACAGCACAATGTGCGTTTCCATAGTTACACTGATGACACACAACTGTACATTTCTGCTGAACTGGCTATAAACTCCATTACTACCTGGCTTCTAGGAATAAATAAATGAGTGAACAATAACTTGTTCATGTTAAATAATGACATAACTTAAATCCTACCTGTGGTCTGAAGACAAAAAAACAAAAAAAACAAAAGAAATGCTGTTCAATAACCTGGGGAAACTGACTGACATCTACAAGATGACAAAAATATAGTGTCATAGTCATCAAATGCAGATCTCTTGAAGGTTCCAGCAACAGCAGAGGAAAACTGGGAAGTTCAAATATAACTTTTGCCCTAATGTTAATTTATTATTATTCTATCTCATTTTTTGAGTGTTTTTGACATGTTTTCATGTTAATGTTGAGTCTTCATGTGATGTTATAAAGTCCTTTTTGCTGCATTTCTTCATCATCATTATCAAGTGAATGTGTTGCTTTTTGAAATGGCCACAAAGCCTTCATACATTTACCCTGACAAGCCTGACTTACAAAAGATGTGTGAATAAATCCAGACATCCACGGTGACAAAAACTTACATCAAACTGACTGCAAAGCCCGAACCATCCGCTTTCTCAAACAGAGCCGTATAGTTAGTTTCCAAGTCAAAGAACCATGACGGGCAGGAAAAGGAAAAGTAAATCAATACAGCTCCACTCTGCTTCAACAAAAAGGAAATGTTCTGCTCTTGAATAATATCTCTAGAAAGTATTCAGTCATTACAAATTGAGTCATCTGGATAATCTTTTATGATTTCAAGATTATTTTTTACATTATTGCCATTTAATTCCTATTGATTTGGTAATTTACCTACTGCCTATCTGGCCTCTGAATCCCTGAAGCTCAAAAGCCAAGACATGCACTTTAGCGGCTGCGGTCTGGGTAGAATGCATTACAGAGTTGGACATAATAGCATGTATCCATGTCCCACTCAGCAAAATCCTCACACAGTAAACCTGAGGCCACCCACAGTCTATTCCTCAGCGTGCGGGCGGCTGATGGGGGGGAGTTCTTAAATTAGCTGTGGAGAGGTACCAGGAGATCAGTGGGAATTTTTAACTGCTGAGTCAAGTAAAGATGAATGCCAGGGTCAGCAGGCACAACATCCACTCTTCACTCCACCATCCAATCCGCCTACTGCAACTGACACGCAGCGTTATTCAACAGCGTTATCAGGTGGTACGTTTAGCGTTTGACGATAACTGAGAAAATCACGACGAGTGATTTTGTAACACCAACACTGCTCCTCTCATGGTTCACACTGGGGCTGGATGAGTGGAAGTGTAGTCTGATAATACAGTGTTGTGTTGGTGTTTTCCAAATTCTTGATTCTGTACAACATTCAAGACCAAGATAAACTGTCTTTTTATGAAATCAGACATTTTATTTGAGCACTGGTGCATAACTGTGTTGCATTGTGGGTTGTTTGTAGCCTTAAATTTGGTACTATACTGAGCTTCTTCAATCCAGTTTATAGAAGTGCATCTTTCCGACAGCGGAGAGTTTATAAGAAGCCCAGGATCACCTGCAAGAGTGTCTGCTGGTTACCGTAACAGTTTGCTTCCACAGAGGAAAGAATTTCCTGAGGACTGAAAACAAATCAAAAGGACCCACCAACATGTTTCCTGCTGCACCAGGCATCATCAGACCCTTATGTTTTACTGCTCCAGTTAAATGTCCAACTTTGTCTCCAGATGAGAACATCGATACCGGACAGCTCAGCAAATCCCCAGACTGTCCAATGACACAGTTGTTTAATGTTTTCCTTTATCATTACCTCTTCCTATACACTACAATACCAAAAAGGGAACACTGCAGTAAGTGCACTGGCACTGAACATTACCACTAGATCTATCTCTAGCACTAAAGTGCAGATTAGGGACGCTGGGCTGAAGTAAATGCAGATTTATTTCTCATGAATGCAATTTGTACTATGTTGTAAGTGGGCAAATAGGACAGCTGGGGTTGGCTGGAGTGTCAGGTGTGATTGGTCCAGTCCGATTAAAAGCCTGAGGCCTTTTAGTGAGCAAAAGTGAGAGAATACGATGAGACTCGTACACCTTGTTTTCGCAATTTGAGGTACATACTCAGCTGGGAAAAGTGAGTTAAGTGAAAACCAATGACATCTGTCAACCCACCCCCCCGCCTTTGGTTCGTGCTCTTCACAGCAAGTAAAGTCAACCAACAGCCACTGACTACTGTGGTTCGTCTCCCATAAGGCACTTTTCTGGTCTTGAGGGGGACAAATGTGAAACACAAACATTAGTGTCCTCATTTGCATACCAAGCCCAGGGTTGACTAACTCTTTATTACATATATCAACAAAAGGCAATTAAACCTGTGGTCAACAATAGCTCACTCTAATGGTTATGTTCTTATACACGAATAAAGTGCTGCACTTTAACTGTTCAATGGAGAACAGTGAAGGGCTCTCAACCCTGTGCTGCAGTGTGTAGCCACTTATGTGGCTTACTGTTATATGAGGTTTTATGTAATGGGAAAGTGTATGGGCGGGAGTTCCACTGACAACTCAATGGTTGTTAGAAGAATCATGTAATATTTAAATAATATTTTATTTTATTGTTATGGACAGAGAGAGAAATGGGTTGATCAGGTAGACTTAAACTAGTTACATCACTCCTCAACTATATAGTACTAAAAGTAATTTTGGTATTTGATTGCGACTGGTACTGTACGGCTACCCAGACCCTTCATAAGTCTGAAAAATGGTGTTAACTGCATTTTTAATAAGTGGATGTTTATTAGATAAATGTGTCTTT
Organism: Selene dorsalis; assembly: GCA_900303245.1. NCBI lineage: Eukaryota > Metazoa > Chordata > Actinopteri > Carangiformes > Carangidae > Selene > Selene dorsalis. The sequence continues at coordinate 3,637 of OMNW01011277.1, read as the reverse complement.
GCGGATAAGAAGCAGAAATGTATTTCTCATCTACAGAAACAACCAGCATCGTTCTTACTTATATGGTGGATATATGAAACAATATTTATGAAAAATGACCCACTGTCCTTGAACACAACTCCAACTGAATTCCAAATATACCCCAATGTTACCTAATAACAGAAATAACAGACATTTTGACTTGTCATAGTGGGAAAAGCACAGGTGTAACAAAGTGTGTCAATAGTGCTGCTCTGCTCTAAGTGTTCCAGTTCATCATGGCAGGGCAGCTGTGAACCAGCAGGGAGACCAGGTCCCTGAAAGCAGCTAAATGAAAATCACCTTTTCATTTTATGATTTACACCTGTACTTTTTTTTTTTTTTTACAGTAATGCAACGTGTCAAAGCGCCATCTGTGAAAAACAACCATGAGGTTAAGAGTACTGTTCTGTTCTGAGCTCCCGAGGATATCAGACAAAACCACAAGGCCCAGAAAAAGCAACAGGTTGAACGAGGGGCTAGTTAGCAAGCTGACATAACGGAGCAAGACGCCGTCTCCGTCCCAGAGTCCTTGAACGCCAAGTGATCAGCTAAAAGGCATTTCTGTCACATGCAGGTTGAACTGCTGAATATGAGTGAAATGATGTCTCATGCTCTGAGAAAGGCAATACACTTAAGTGTTCCTAATTCAAGGACAGGTAGTCGGGAGGTTACACCACCGAAGCAGCTTCTGCCATAAGTTCTGTTAATTACAGGTGGCGGGAGGGGGGGGATCGAAGGAAAGTATGATGTCATAATGCAGTACAGAGCGCTGTCATGATGTCCACCTTGTGTTATTTGTTTGGATGCCATTTTGCATATGAACTGCAGGAGCAGAGCAGTTACCTTCATCACTGACTTTTAAAGATGCGGAAAAAAAAATCAAATCAAATCACAATATTCATGCCGTAGAAATTCCCCCTGAAGGTTCAGGTCATTTTTACAGGATGAAAT
>OMNW01011271.1:21546-35073 GCA_900303245.1 Selene dorsalis | reverse complement strand
TGAGGTCCCTCTGCTCAACCCTCCTCCCTTCTCCCTCCCCCAGAACAACAGGCCCACCAACAGATCTCCACTGAGATACAGAGGCAGGCTGTCGGAGAGGGGTGAGCACATGAGAGATGGAGTCTGGGGTGATCTCCGAAAATTTTAAAAACCAAAAAAAAAAAGCAAGTGATGAAGGAAGCAGAGGAACAACTCAAAAATCGATCAGTGTAACGAACCGAGTGAGGAAACATTGTGCACAGAATTAGTTTGAATAAGAAAGGAGAAAGGTGACAACACTTTACCTGCTGGAGAATGAAGGTTTTCATAGTGGCAAAGATGAGGGCAACATTACAAAAGCAGCACAGAGACACGACAGTAACCCAGCCTGGCACATGAGCCTCTGCTCATCACACCCTGCTCTGACTGAACCTGCACTCACTGTCCAGACGTCTGCTCACTACAGTCTGACACACACCGCAAATATAATACATACTATTATATGACCATATACGACTCTGTTCATCTGACAATCGAGTCCTGCTCTTTAAAATCGTCCAGTACAGACTGTTTGTTTTCAGTCTTCAGCAACATGAATATTCCTGTTTTGTGTCAGACAGTTTGTCACTGACACTCAAGTAAAACTTATTTACATTAGCAACAGAGGAAAAGAAAATCAATCAGGAGTTTAAGAGCTAAAAGTGTTTTTTATTCTTCACTCAATGTCTCATATTGTTACAGAGTTTGGTTCAAACTTGAACAATGAGTAACTTTTCATTTATTAATTTACCTGTCAAGCAACAGTGAGTTGCTGATGTTTCTGGCATTTGCTTAGAACCTCAGGCTGAATATTTTACTATTCCTGCAGGAAAGCATTAATAAAAAGATTTATTATCTAATGTTCTTCAGACTTGAGGCTGTGTTTTATTACCAATAACACGTCCCAGGAAAAGGCTGAAAACCAGCAGTTAAGTCACTGTCTAGTTACAGTTATTTACGTAAATTAGGAGTTTAATGTTTTATAAAGATTAAAGAATTCTCCTTAGACAGTCAGCCACTGCAGTTTTTAATCTATTATGGAAACATACATTGGTGCATTTGTTGGGCACTATTTTCAGCAGTGGATTAACACATGCACTTGCTCTGGTGAGTTCAGGACAGCGTTTGTGGAACTGACTGAAAGTGAGCTACAGTGTGTGAGTGTTTGTGGTTATCAGGGAAAATGAATGTTGCTCTCTGATTGGTTTTGTCTGACTGGTTTTGAACAGTTATTGGACAACAATGAATAATAAGTGTAATCAGGCGTCTTCACTTTGTTTCTTCACATCACACGCAATCTGAATTATACCATTTAAGGTTTAAAGGGGAAATTACTCAAGTTCACTGATATGATTTTTCGTTTCATCATTATTTATTGTCAAAAATTAAATAAATAATTAGTGAATAGAGGAGCCTGGCTCTTCCCTCAAACTTCTTTAAACACTGGACTGACTTCTAGTTTCTTCTTTTCCTGCTAAATTAAACATCTCCTGCCCTGAACCTGAACATGGCCACGTGACTGGAAGAAAACCTCGTCCCCTGAAGAATTCACCTGTCACTTGAGCACCTGCAGACGTCAGTGTCTCAGTGCTCCTCGAGGAGAACCAGCATCCAATTTAGTGAACACTTATTAGCTCTGTTCAATATGCTTGCCATGAAGCTGAGTTACTGCCGTGCCGAGTACAGGCCTAGAATCAATAGATGGTGTAATTACCAAATTCCTCCAGGACAAAGACTCCCTTCACTGTATTGCACTTTTTAATGTGACTCAGCTCTATGAAAACCTAAAAACAAACAAAAAACAAACAAAACAAGACAGAACATTATTAACTCAACAACACTGGATGAAAATTAAGCACTTTATATTTAGAAATTAACCATGTTTAACTTGTTAAACTACACATGGATGCAAGCTTTTATAACAGCTAATGAAAGAAAAGAAAAGCACACTATGAGAAGTTTCCATGATCAAACGCATACATGGGCGACGGTTAAATGAGGAGAAATGCATTTAGTCTGCTCAAAGCTCAAAACTAATTCAGCATGACTTGTTTCATAAATGAAGTGTTTCAGAAGTGAAACGTTTATACTTGTCTTAGGATGTAAACAGCAAAAGGTAAGTTTAAAAAAAACACATTTCTTTTTATGCTCAGAGATGCAGTATGGCCCATATGATGCATACATGGAATTTCCATATAAAAATGTAGACAAGGACACAAACTTAGATTTGCCAAACAGCTACGACAGGAAAAAGAAAAGATAGAGAAAAAACACAAAGGAACCCAAGAAGATGTAACTGCTAATAAGCAAACACAGCAGAGGTTGTGTACCTTCCGCTCCTTGCAGGGGGAGAGAGCATGGGAGAGAAATGGTTTGGATTATTATCGACAGAAGAGCACAAACACTCGACGACACTCCGAGAGGGCGCTATCTAACAGGAGCCTCGTAGAGATTCAGGTCAAGAGTCTAACAGGTTACCAGAGCCAATGTGAAAAACCCGTCACGAGACCAATCAGCCCCCATGAACTAGGAAATAGGAGAAGAAGAAGAAAAAAAAAAAAGAGGACTAGAGGTTTGACTAGGGGTGTTGAGAGCTGGATTCACCTTTGTTTTCCTGGACTTTAAACATCTCAGTCCCCCAGAGCCCTCCATGCCTCCTCCTCCAGCAACAAGGGCTGGCACCAACACCACTTGCTCACACAGCAGAACGGATATATGAGGGCAGTCGCTGATGGAAAGTAAACCCTGCTACAGTGTAGGATATCACCTCCGACACCTCTCTCAATGCACAGCTGCTCAGAGCCTCGCCCGCTGCTCCTTCACTACAAATCTTTGCTTAGTCATAACAAACAAAATAAAACACATAAAGCTCCTGCTGAAGGTTCAGTAAAACCGTCTGAGTCCCAAACCGCGACTCTCCGCGAGCTAACGGGCAGCTGCTCATCATCTAACAACTGTAGCTAAACTGCTAATGGAAACGGTTCAGTCTAGAGACGTGCTCCTCGCTGAGCCTCTGAGCCTCGGCTCGATGGTGATGAGAAAACATTTGGATGTGTGGCACTCAACCCCGTGCAACGTGAAGCACAGAAATGCAACTACAGCCAAAAAGGCTGAGGTAGAAAAAGCAGAAGCAGAAAGGAAAAGCACGCAGTAATAATAAAAATAAAAACAGTGACTCAGCGTAGTGACATTCAAGTGAAAGGGTCAGTTAACCGTAATGATAGAGATACAGTGTGTGATATCCAGGTTTTATAAAGGAGGAGAATGGACTTTCATCTGTGATGCTCACAGCAATGAACACTATATTTAGAACAAGGAGGTGAGTGTACTGTACTGTATGGACCGTCTTCCTCTCACAGACAACACCCCCCCCTGCGCACTCTGAAGACTCTGCCTCCTGTTCCTGCTGTGATTTTATTCTGAAAGTCCTGACTGGAAGTTAACTGTGTGCCCAGTGGCCCTGCTGTGGACTGCAGCTGGCTCTTCCTTTGCTCAGAGAGTAGCTGCAATGGTGAGCGAGGCTGCAGGAGAGAGGAAGGCCTGTCTTTGTTAGCGGGTTAGGTGTGAAACGGTCAATGATGAGCTGGTTAGCAACACCTGAACAGAAAACCTTAGACATCTCAATGACCTGTGTGATTGATCTCAAAGTAGAAATCAACCCGTCCGTGCTGAGATCATCAGATCACCAGCACTGATCAGCTCCAGTCAAACTCACTTGTTGTGACTTCCCACTGTTTTCATGCAAATTGAATTGGCAACTAACGAATATTCAGTAACAAGAATATCTCACAGAGCCACTCTGCCCTGTGTTCATGTCATCTTCTTCACCTGTCTTCACCAGCTCAGTGCAGGCACCATGAACAGTGTGTTGAGGTTTTGCTGCCCTGTCTGCACGGAAACTGTCGTCTTCAGTTTTGTCTTAACTGACTGACAACATGAGACCAGTGAATAGTGCCAGTGTTTATTCACTTGTTACCTGTAACCACAGCGTAGGCACCTCTCTGTGTCACATTTGTGCACATTGTTTGGTTTTTAACCTACTGTTTGTCATTTGCGCTGAATATTGCATGTTTATCCTGATGTGTGCAGTTTGCCTTGTGAACAAGATCTTTGATATCAAAGGGTTAATAACATAGTTAATTCAAGGGAGATTTCAAACTGCTAAGACATATGTACACATCATTTGTTGTGATGCGGCCTGAGAACATTGTAACTCCATTAAAGGCCACATCACTGAGCTGAACAGTAGCCAAAGAAAATATAAATACAGTAAAAGCAGCTCCAATGAAAACACCCTGCAGAAGTTACTATTAGCAGGACTTATTCATTTCAATACTTTACATGAAATACTGTGAGCACCACAGATGAGATTCTATTCAGCTCCTCTGCACTGGGTGAGAGGGAGAAAGATCTGAGACAAACATGTCACAACCAGGACCAATTAGTCATCCATGACACGTCACTCCTGATATGTATGAAGTGTGTTAGCTGAGTGGGTCACTGCTCAGACTATTCAACTGCAGCACATAGTTCACAGCTTCACGGTCTAATGAACCTGAGGAGGATCATAGTAAAACCCCGACTATCAATACCTGCACAGACGTGAAGACAACACATGACGATGTTCGAGGGTCCAAACTTAAATGTCAAAGTTGCTATTTAATAGCCAATTATTAATGAAAAGTCTTTGCTCAAGGTCGTCCGTCTCAACCACTGATGCACAACACACACATTAACACTTCATCTCCTCCCACACAGTAAATGAACATGAGGTTTGAGCACCACAGATGTCAAAAAAGAAACTTGTGTGGAAGGATGTGTTAATATTATTTGGAGAAACGCATGCATACAAAGAGAGACACACACACACACGCACAAACACAAACAAACACCATCTGAAACTGAAAGAAGCAAATACACAAAAAAAAGCAAAAGCACAAACAGGAATTCTTCCTCTAGGGGACAATGTCTGTATGAGTGAGAGCCAATCAGACATGTTGGAGTCTGTCATCGCTGCCGTTTGAGTTTTTGATTTGTCGTTTGTTTCAGGGACATTAGAGGAAGACGTCACGTGATGAAAGGAAATGATACAGAGGCAAACGGGAGAGACGAGCAGAAAGGTGGACAGAAGGACGGGATGAACTCTGAACCATCACGAGTGATTTTCATTTTCATGCCCTTGTGTGAGGATAGAGGCAGCGTCTCTGCTGTGGTACTGGCCTCTTACCTGGCTGTGCATGAATTTCAGGTTGATTCCTTCCAGTGTGACCTGCAGCAGTCCACCTTCGCCGGTTTTCATGTCCTGGACGGGAAACTCTCCGCCCAGCTCCGGCCCTGAAGGAGAACCACACACTAGTTCACAGCTTGTACAGATAATTCATTCCTGACTTGAGGGCACGCAGCGAAAAAGAGAAATTACACGCTGCTGGGATGTGGGTGAAGAAGTGTTTGAGCTTGTTCATGTAGGTTTTGACTTTTATCCATTGGACTGTGGCCCTGAAACTAAAGTGCTTTGTGTCATGATCAATATCTCACCCAGAGAGGGGACTAACTGTTAGTTTTAAAAGTCCAGAATGTCACATGGGAGGAAAGACACAAAGACAACAGCACAGCCAACTGACTCGCTCCATACCTGGTTTAATGCTTTGCTGTCTTGCTGCAGCTCTTTCCATACTGTCTTTAACACAGTAGTAGAGTTCACGACACTGGAACACAAAGAGGAGAGAGGCCATTTGAGTCACTAGCCACTGTTCTCTCACGGTGCATTAAAGTACAGGATGCCGTTTCTGACCTTTTTGGTATAGAACTTGTTGAGCTGCGTCTCCTGGCCGTTGCGTCTCCACAGACACAGAACCTTGGTCTTGGGGCAGTAGGTCATGTTGATGAGCTTCTCGTACCACCAGCGCTCGTAAACGGTGCCGATGTTGCTGCGCAGGACTATACAGTCGTCACAAACCTGAAACAATCATCAGCCATCAGTGCAGTCTGACTTGTATAAAATAAGATATACGGTATAGTAATGACAAATGTGCATATAAGTGTAACACCAGCAAATAAAGGCCCAGCAGCAGTTACCTGCAAGCCCACTGCAATGGATCACACTGCAATTTATAATCCACTTTTCCACACCAGCAACTCCATCACATTATACTCACCCATCCTCTTAACCCCCATTTCATTCCACTAATTTCTTTAATGTACTTCTGAATGATACTGAAGTAGCAGAAAAAGGAGAAAATCTTAACTGCTTATTTCAGTGTTTTTGTCCTAACAGGTAAAACGTGACACAATCTCTTTGACTGTTTATCAAACATAAGGATACAGTTATTATCCAATAATTGCATTACACCTTTTCAGTTAGTTTCATTCAGTCATCACCATTTTTTGAGTATTCTGAGTTTTGAATGAAGAATTTGATTTTGTCTATAGTTACAAAGACAGAAACATGTTTGATGGATTATCACTGACAGGTATATGCCAAAGTTTAGTCACAATACTGTTCTGAAACCATTTCAGCTTTTTAAATTTGCTTTTTAGAGACTGTGAAAATAGTTCTGAGGACTATTCATCAACATGACTCGATACTGATGGAGTCAGATTTGAATTATTTTGTGGAGTCCTGACAATTCACAAAGGAAACCACTTCCACAGCTCTGATCATCATTTAGAATTTGTTGTCAAAACTTTGTTCACCTCCATGAAGAAGATGTCTCCTGTGGTGTCTGTGCCTGCGTGAACCACAAACGTTTGCTTCTTGATGTGACGGCTGCCGCTGGGCCTGATGGACAGCTCACGACCATTCTGCAACAAAATACAACACATTCAGTTTTCATTTTCAATGAATGTTTACACTGATCTGGACTCCAGATGCTCAACTTAAAGTACAGTAAATAAAGTAAAGCAGTCTCTCTGTGTTTCTTTGTATAATTAGATTATTCATTACACATTTTTTCCAGGATATTATTTGGACATGAATCCTGTAAAATTAAACGTCACCGGCTGAATTAACTGAATGAATAAAGGGCAGATATTCACCATATTGGCCAGTTTGTCCAGTATCTCATTGATCTCTTGGCTGTATGTGAGGCCAATGTGGGACTTCCCCATCAGACGCCTCACCTTCTTCCTGATGTCGTTTTTGCTCACCTAGCAACAACATTCAGGGAAAGGTGGTTAAAGTGTCACACGTGCAGCGTAAAGTCAGTGATTTCACTGCTGATGAACAGTTGGTTTATTAAATAAACAACATCTTCCTACTTTCATCATAAGCATGTAAGCAATCATATTGTGCAGCAGGGTGGCCAGAAGTCTGTCCTCATCGTCCTCCAGACGCTTTCGGTCGTGATCTCCTAGTGACAGGTATCTGTTACAAACACAACACAGGACAGCAAGTGTTAATAGTTGGGGGAGGGGGGTCTTGTGAATCAGGCTTACACATGCATCTTAACTGAGAAAAGCTGAACAATAAACAGTACAGCACAGTAAACAAAATTAACTTGTCTGCATGAATAAAGACAGATAGAACGAAACGTCAGCCGTGTTAAACCTTTCGATCATCTCCTGGGGTCCCTGGTCCATGCCCATGCCCTCACGCTCCAACATCACAGCATCCAAGAAGGCGTCCTCCCAGAACTGCAGCTGGTCCCACAGTGTGGAGCGCTCCTTACCTGAACACATGCGGACAGTTCACATGTGGTTCCTGAAGCTGGACAATAATGTCAACAACACAGCTGATGCATTCAAACACAAAACCAACCATACGCAGTTGCAAGCATACACTCTGAAAGCATTTTTTTTATTTTCTGAAAAGTCAAAGTCCATCTCCCTCTGACGATATCTTTCAAACAGATTCATTTTCACAGGAAGAGTCAGGATATAAGACAGAACAGTTATTGCGTGGGCTGTTGTTTGGATTTGAATATAAAGTTGCAAATCTCTGCAAAATAATCCAGACCTTAAAACCAAAAATGCAAGGAAATGAAAGGATCAAAGAAACAACAAAATACATTTCTCAGGCTGAGATAAAGATGAAATAATTTATTTTTTACAGTGGCTGAGCTAGTTTCACCCACTCCATCTTAGCATCATGAGTAACTAATTGGAAATCTTGACATTTCCCAATCTTATTCAACAGCTGGGGGCTCATTTGAGTGTGCTCGAGTCATAATTACATTTCGAATGGCCCTTGAAGGCAACACTCATTCAATATGCAAACCCATGAAATGTCAAGACTTTAATTCAAATGCAAGTGAAGAGAAGTTAAAATAAAGTGCATGGAGGTTTCACACATTTTGCCGTCTTTGATCTGCCGGCGAGGGAATATTTCCCACCTCTGTGTCACGTTAACATTCACTCAGACGTGCAGCTCACCAGTGGACAGGAAAAACCCACATCACATCACATCAAAGATTAAACGTGAGGCGAGGCCAGCCGAACAATGGATACACCGCACACACAATACACACAGGAAAAAGGGCAAAGGCAAGAGATTAGCCCTACTTAGAGAAAAGGTTTCCATGGCAGCATCCTCTAGTTGATCCCAAACGGAGCTCTTATCGCGGCCTGGAAAAATTTCCCAGGAGAAGCAGCAGGAGGGAAGAGAAGCAGCAAGAGCAGGAGGGGTTAGCTCGAGAGGTGAGTAGGTTTAATGCCAACAACAAGAGCAGAGTGCTGAGGAGCACCAGAGGAACAAAGACCACCACAAACAACGACATCATCAGTTACTCACTAATTAAACCGTGTAACTTTCAGTTGTACTAAGTTACAGATAATATAGGATAAGTGCAGGCTAATAATTTTATGATAAGTCCTTTTTTGTTTTTACACATTAAAATATTAAATTAATTCAACTGAGTTGTGTTAAACAATTACAGTTAATTGGAAATTCAGTTGTTTAATGCACACTTTCATTACTGGTCAATTTAAACCTCAGTGAATAATTATTCAAAATTCATTTATTAAAGATATATTTTTCATTTTTATTGAATGTTTACGCTGATCTGGACTTCAGATGCTCAACTTAACAAAGTATAGTAATAATTATTTACTTATTTTACTTAATTTTGCCAAACCTAGCAGCCAAACAGCAGTGAAGACAACTTCCTGCTTCTATTTATGTATGTGGACAGTGACATCAGACCACAGTATTCAGGATATAACCTTTCACTGTTAACAGATGTTCACTTCACTATTTCATCATAAAACAAATCCACTACTTCTGTATCACATGCCTGACTTGTGACTTCTTCTTCTTTCTTCTTTTAAAAATAACTGTTATTATTGTTAGAGTTCACTGTGTTCACTCAGAGGCAAACTCAAGTGAGAGCGATCACAAGTACTAGGTGAAAGGTCACGAAAGCACAACATAACACTGCCTTTACTTTAGTGGAGGTGTCTTTACTTGGTACCTTGGTTCTTTGACAAACAACAAAAATAATGTTAGTAAAGCAACACAGAGTAATATACAGAGGAAGAGAGGCGTTAAAACTGTATATGTGTTCTTAAGAACAGGGAAAGGAAATGTTTGAGTATTAAATGTTAGTTTTTTGATAGTAAAGTCCAGAGTAGACAGCAGCACATACCCAGCAGGCCTTCACACAGGTAAATCCTCATACTGATGTCCTCCATGGGCTGTGCAGGTGGACCCTTCGCCATAGCAAGTCCATGGTCTTTCACACCTGGTTTCAGAGTGTGGGTCTTTCCCTGACAGAGCAGGACAAGGGTGTGTTTATGAAACAGTCAGTACAATGACTAAACACAGAAGAACAAATGTTTTGTTTCATATACTGATGCATGATCCCCATATTGATCATCACATGCAGTTTTCCAAAATGATCATCACAACTATGAACTGAACTGTATCAACTGCACACATCACTTAAAGCAGGTCTTTAACTTACAAACACTGAGCTGGTGGCTGGGTTGGTTTCAATCTCACTGTCAGACAGAGTCCCCCTGGACTGATTTAGATGAGGAGCAGTTCTCCCACCGAGGCCGTCGCCTGCTGTGCTGCTCAGGTCACTGTCAGCTCCCAGAGTCTCCCCAGAGCTGTTGCTTATCTGAAACATAACAATTAAGGTGTAAGAACAGCACAGGTGGAGGTTTTTCGTTTTCCTAGCCAACAGCATCTCATACATATGTGCAGTGTGTTTGTCGACCAGCCCCGAGACTGCCCTGAAGACATATTGTGATGTTTACACTAGATGACTCACAGAAGTGTAATGCAAGACTCAAAACATACTCCATCTGAGAACTGAGAAGCAGGAGATGCAATATTTAAGAAAGTAACACCAGTTTCTCAGTCCTCAAAAGATGATAATAATAATTTGTGCACTTGTCACAGACTTTTAAGTGAAGGAAATTAAACAGTTTAGACCAGAACGATCATCCTGGGATCTACAGTTCATATTCTTTGTTCAATATACTTTGTGTCTGGGACAGAAATGAAGTGCACGATGTGTGACTTGGCCATCCCCTACCACTGTGCTGGCCTCTGAGTCCTGGCTGGTGCTTCGTGTCAGGATCGGTGGCTCTGAGCTCGCTACAGACTCTGTGTCGCTCTTCTGTGAACCCAACACCCACAAAAGAAGAGTGAGGAAAAAATAGTATTTCAATGTAGAGTTAATGAGTAATTTGTTTTGCACCACATTAAAAAAAAACAAAAAACTGGCAAATCTCATCAAGCTCTACACCAAAAAGGTCTGTCAACAAACCTGAGATCCAGATGTGACACTGAGCCCACTGTCGGCACTGATCTGTGACTTCTTCTCCTCGGCATCAGTCACTTGGGGGCGCTGCTGCTTCCCTCCTTCAGACCCTGCAGCACACACATGATTCTCAGCGAGTTCTCCTGAATGAGACCATATTGCCCTCTTACCTTACAGCGTTGCCTCACTCAAAGCCACCACTGCACAGCAACACTGATGCTACTTTCATCTAAAGAGCCAGAGCCTCTAGCGCTGGGTAGCACTGAATATACACTACACACACTACCTTATCTGCGTCATAGAAAATTATTTTAGAAGCTGAAAGTACAGTCTGACTAATACATCTCACACAATTGTTTTTTTTCACAATTTTTCTGTCTCCAGCTCTGGTGATTAACCGAGTAAAGTAACACACAGAGAAGTGAGAAAGGGGCAGGCAGAGAGTGCAGTACTACTGGGAGAAAGTTACAAATGAAAAAACAAAACTGCAGGAGCGTGACATTAATTCTCAGTCAGTGCTGCAAATGTGGCCCAGGTTACATCAAAAAACAACAGACACAGGCAGTTAGGCATGCAGACAAACTGATGGACGGTACAGACATTTTCTGTTTCAAGTGTTATTTATCACCTGCATAGTTGCAGATGTGGTGATGAGTAGATGATCCTGACACTTCCTTGTTTTGCAGGGGATTTTTTTTTGTTTCTTTCTTTCTTTTTTCATCGTGACACTTATATTTTGCAAAACCTTTTAATAAAAACCTTAAAATGTGCCAACAACTGTGGAATATTGGCTGGAAATACACAATTTTCAGCAAGCCACTTGAAACTGGAAAAAATACAGTTAAAAAGAGCAGGACAGGGCAGCAGATATTCATTTGTGTTCATCCTGATGCATGGCGTCAAGGAAGAAAAAAAACAAAGAAAAAAAAACATTGGGAAATAACTGCATATTGCTTGAACTTAAACCAGTGACTATAACATTTAAATTCCTCTTATATAATATCAATAACTCCATGTTGTATAAAACTAAACCATGTACCTGCCTCAGCTGACATCACATCCTACATCCAGCTGTATGAGCCACAGCTGGAAGACTAACAAAGCTCATTACTGTTGTCATTACTTACTGTATTAAAGTAACACTGACATAGTGGAGCAAAGCCTGCTGAAACTCTCATGTTCAAACATACAGACTCTCAAGTGTTGATTTAACACAACATGAAATATTTCTCTGGAATTAACACAACAGTGTAATTTCTCACAGAGCTGTATCTTGCTGTGGGAAATGATGTGATTCTACTTGTAAATACTGTAAATTCAACACTGCTTGAGGATAAAACACCACTGTATTTGATAAATCCAGTGTCATGTGAACTAGAGCTTCATATTATCAGACTATATTCTCATTCCCCAGACATTTGATTTTTTTTCTTGGTTATTTATTTAGACATGCTTATTAGGAGCTTTCACTTTTACTTATCCATGTATAAAGACACTGGTGAGTTTGGGAAAGCGAAGAGAAGGGGGTGGAAAAAGGTCAACAGCACCCCAATCTTTTTTTTTTTGGTGTGTGAAAAGTGTCTTACTCTGTGGTTTTTCCATAGCTTTTTGCTTATCCTGGTGCTTGCTCCACAATTCTACCCAAGATGCATTGCAAGCAAGGAGAGAAAGACAGAGAGAGAGTCAGAGAGCTGGTTGAAAAGGCATGTATGGTGGATGAGCATTAAAAATCAAAACAAAAACAAAATAAGCATTGAGAATTTGTCATTAATGAATGAAGGTATTTTGTAATGTCTGCATGTAGCTGCGCTTCAATCTGGACAACAGGAAAAAAAGACGTATTTTGTTGATAAATTGGCTCCACTGTGAGTAACAGCTACTAAGGTAACATTACAACACACCCAGTGCTCCTGGCCCAAAGTCCTGGAGAGCCACACAGTTACATCAGAACGAGCCATGGCTCCGATTTCACTGACTGCATTTGTCTGGCTCTCCAGAGCAAAGGTGAGAGGGAGAGAGGTGGCTGATCCGGAAAAAAGCATGGGATGGGGTTGAGAGGCCGACTAGCCAGCAGGTGAAATGGAGCAGTTGCTGAAGCCGGGATGCAAGTGTCACAGCATTCTGTAGAATTGAAGGTGCAACTTCTAACAGGAAGAAAAGGGGTGCAGGTAGGAGAGGTGTCAAGGTGGTTGACTGAAAGTGTCCCCCGTATACAGACCCAGAAAAATTGTCAGAAAATGAAGTGATAAAGAAATTACGAAGCACTTTCTCAGCCAATTCTGTCCTTGGCAACCAATAGAAAACACTTTCTGCAGTTGAATTTGTCTCTTTACTGGGACTGTTTACTGGGGAGTGATGCTTCCACCCTCCATGCTGAGAGCAAAGGAGCTGACGTTTTCTAGAGCACGCCTCGCAGAAACCTGCAGTAAAGGCACAGACAAGCACCGATTTGACTACCAATGCGCATACCTCTGGTTTTCCCTCGTCCACTACTGCAGATTTAGGTTTGAAAGACCAAAACAAAGACATGCAGTCAAGGTGCTAAGAGGCTGACAACAGAACTCCAGAGAGGAGGCAAACAGGGGCACAGATGTTGGAGGGAGGGGAGACAAACACGCAGTCCAGGTTGAAAGACAGGGAAATATTCCAGACACTTTTTAAGGCCACTTCGTATCTACAACATATTGGAACCAAGGCCAGAATCTGAATTTGGATTTTCTGATTTTAAATTAACTCTCATTTTTGAAAATCAGATATGTCTGTCTGTTTAATATCAGAGGAGTACATTTCCACAGTGTTGTTG
>OMNW01011271.1:0-21526 GCA_900303245.1 Selene dorsalis | reverse complement strand
CACCAGTCAAAGTGTGTGGAATATTTTAACACCTGCAAGAATCTGTCTGGGAACAAGTGAGGGGATCTTTCTTTGAGACGGTTGGAGGAGAGGGTGGGGGACTGGATTCAAGGTTGATGAGCTTGTAAGGGACAAGGGGGGTGGGAGAGTGGGGGGGTCTCACAGTGCACATGCAACCGGGGCTGGAGTGGTGTACACACCAATCGAGGCAATAAAGTTCTCCTCGTTCAGACTCCGGGTATCAAAATGGCGGGCTCCTCTGCCCGTAGCGTGGTGCGGCAGCTGCAGGTGGGGAATATTCAGAAGGCCCTGAGGTCTGGCTGTCTCCATACGACCAGAAGGACTCTCTTTACTCCCTGGGCTGCCAGCACTGTCTGTGGGGCTTCGCTTGCGTTTTTCTGGGTCTACCAAGTCACCAGAATTAAGGGGCCAGAGACAGAGTTCATCAAAATTACAGTTACAAAGAAAATATGAGGAGGTTTAAAGTGGGGAGAGGGTTAACAGTGTTAGACAAAGAAAGAAGAACAGTGGGGGAATCTAAAGGTTACAGTTAATGTTGTGTATCAAAGTCTTACATGCAGCTTAAAGATTCAGAGAAACACAATGCAAAGACATCGGCAAGAGGAAGTAGCACAGGCCCATTGTCTTAGAAAGGCAACAGCAATATAAAGATCACCTTCCAATAAAAAAAAAGAAATTACACAATCCAGCTTTAAACTGATTCCTCTGCTAAACACATGACGTACCTTTGGTCTGATAATGTGTGCGTGCTATTTCCAGTAAGCTGAAGACACTGGCCATTCCTCCCAGGCCTGCGTTGGTGTATGAGTGCTCCAGACTGGAAACTGTGCACTTCAAGATGTCCAGCATTCCTTTGTACACCTTCCTGCTCACCTCCTGCAGACGGGACACAGCAACAAGAATTAAACAGATGTGGATCCTGAAATAAATGTGGTGCAGGCTCTAGCAGTGCATTTCATTTACTACTGTTACACTGTTCATATTTTGCATTTTACACATATGCATCTCACCACATCACGTATGATCTCCTGTCTGGCGTCCTCCTCCGACTGGACGGCTCTGTTCAGTTTACTCAGCACAAAGACACGGAGCTGCTCGTTCTCCAGCAGACGTCGCACTTTTTTCATGTTGAGCCAGCCGACTCCCTGACCGTCCAGAACACTCTGCACCACCTCCTTCAAGAACTGCTGATTCTCACTGAACATTGAACACACGTATTCAGTTACATTTACCAAAAAGTATATGATTTCACAACATTTGATGGGACACTTCACTGCCGATTAGAGCACAGCACAATAAATGCTAGAATATGTTCAAATCTTCCATGTTCCATTACCTTGTGTTGTTGACTCGACCCTGTGGAGAGGGAGACTCTCTCTTCACTGTTGGACTGTGCTTGATCACTGAGGACTTCTGGTCCACAAGCGCTCTCGGTGCACGTGCTCCTGGAAGAAAAACCGAAACACAATGATGTTTCTGAACGCCACAGAGCAAGACAACCAAGATATCAAAACATTAACTGTCAACTACTAGCTCACTAGCCAGAAAAGCACTCAGTACAAGCGAACTGGACACACAAAGGCACTGTAATCAGGAACTGTAAACCAGGGCAGGAAATTTCTTATCCAAGCTACCACGTCAAATAGAGAAGAAGGCACTTTTCATCAGCTTATGAAGAGGACAGACACACCTGGACTACTGAAGGTTATCTACTGCTGAACAGACAAATTACTGGGGCTACTAGAGCCTGTTATTGAGAGGTGAAGGACAAATCAAACAGGGACATGGTGGACACACACACACACACGCACACACACGAGTCCAAATGGTGCTCTTGGTGGTGGCATCACAAATTAGCAGCAGAGGGATGTGAGGTCAGACAGAGGAGAGTCTGTACAGCAGCTACATGAGTGATATCATGCATGAAAGAAAATAAAGAGATGAGAGGATGATGAGCCATGATTCAAGGTCACAAGCTGATTCTTTTGAATACGCTTCTGCAATGCTGCTCTGCATCTGCAACTGAACCACTTGCTGGGGTTGGGTCAATCATTTTGTTATATTATCATTTAATAATTAATGAGGTTTGATGCATTTATTGAAGTCTGTTTGTTTACTCGCTCAATTGACTTGACCCAAACCAATCTATATGCAGCCAGCTTTTAATGAAGATGGCCTTTATAGTTCCTGTTTTTTTTTTTTTTAACTGTAGAGACCTTAGATTCCTTCAAACACTATTACTTTGAGCAACTATTATGAAAAGTAAGAAGAATGAAATATAATGCTACAGATAGGTACAAAATATGGTGTCAGTAAAATATTACTTTGGTAACTGGACCATTGACCTCTGAACAAAACAGAACGACAACTGATCAAACTTTCAGACATGCAGGAAATCCAACGCATGGACTGAGATCCAGAACGTTGACTGGTAAAGCACTTAATCAAACATTGTGACCTCTTCTTCCCCTCCCTCCTCAGTGGCTGGAGTTTAGTCTGTAGATTGTTAAAGGGTGACTGATTCTTCTGAGTCAATATCATCTAGGCTTAATCTATACAGAGTGCACAACTCATCGAGTCTGAGCTAAATGACATTCATCACCATCACAATATTGTTTCAGCAAACAATGATCAAAGACAAATGTAACATGTTCAGAGGTATCAAGTATTAGTGAGTCTATGACCACATTGTCACAATTAATCCTACGTGTCATCTGAACAGAAACACAAGTTGTGCCCTTCGTCATAACATGGCTGAAAAATCCAAGCAGAGCAGTGACCCACAGCTCCACGTCCCTACACTGTGATAAAGACCAAACATGTAACGACAAATATAACGCTACAATGAGTTCACAATTTCTCCATCTTCTGAATCTCTTCAGCATGCGAGGGTGGATGAGGAGCGTCCCCCTACAAAACCACAAAAAGCTTTTCTCATCTGACATCTTTCATTTACAGGAGTTACTGTTAGTTTTACAGTGGAGATCTATTGTTGATAGATGCACAGTTACTGAAGATTTAAGCTGCTGAGATGTCATGTTCATGAAGATGGGATGGTCACGGCTGCACAGCAGCATACAGAGAATCTGTGTCTCATCATCAGTCAGATTTTACCCCTGATCTGACCTCACCAAGCTGAAAATCTGAGGAATTAATCATGACACTTATGAGTCAAACTAGACAGTCATTCACATTCACACTCATAAAAATGACTGATAATAAAATATGGAAAATGTCTGAGCCCATCTCAAGTGCATGCGTGACATTTCTCCTGCTTACTCCTCTCCCTGCGGCATTAAGTTCCCATGTGGATGTGACACAAATGATTAAGTTTTCTTCTGGGTTAAAAGCTTTTTTTTTTTTTTTTTTTTAGGGGTGGGTGACACTTCAAACTCAATAAATTAACAGTCTCAATGTGACCTAGAGGTATAAGTGGTCCATCTCAGCTAGTCTGTCATATTTAACAATAGGACTAATCCTGCATTGCACAACAATGGAAGTGCTGCAGATAGAAGGAAGAAGGGGAGTACATCCATCTAAAGCTGAAGGCTGGATAACCCGTTCTGGTAATGTTTGTTTGGTGAGATGGTGAGATAGACTTTTTATGTGCACAGCTCCACAGAGACTGGGTGGCAAAATGAGCCACCGAACAATTTAGAAGTTCTTCAGTGCTTGCAGCTGTCAGAGAACAGGGTTTATGTACTGAATGTAATTCAAAGCTCAGAGATACATTTTCCTGCACCTTTTGTGTGTGTGTGAGAGAGAGAGAGTAACCCATGAGCTGTCTGATTTGTGTATTTTCTGTTATTGTACATCAGGAACCACTCTAGATTCTCCTCCACAGATTTATAAATTCATCTGTGTCTCTCAGGACTGCAACAGAGGAGGGTTAAAGTCAACATAACGCCGAGACTGAAACTACAGATGAAAATCCTCTTAGAAAAATGACTGTTATATCATGTCTAGCAAAATGAAAACATTGTAAACTTTCAACTTGATAAAGTTTTCTGCTCACCACAACTTATTATATAAAAAGGTCCCTTTCCTCCTCTCCCTCGTTTGTGTCTCTCTGCTGCTGACTGCTTTACTGAAGGGTGTTTTTTACCAGTACGAATATTCTGTCTCTAATACTGTGAGACTCAATGTCAAGTAACATCAAAAAAGTAAATCTACCTTGTGGATGTGACACCAAAGATAAAATCTGACCCTGAACTCCACAGTGTGAGAGAGAAATAATAAATAAGGAAAATGCTTTAATAAAAAGGACCATCCCATTTTGATAAAGTGCACTGTCCATTTCTTTTGAAAACATGTTCTGTTTCAATGCCGTTGTAATTATTCAAACTACCTGAAGTACCTGGAGATAGCTGGCAGTGACAGTGTCATCTTCCCCAAACCAACCTGAAAACTCCTTTGAAACAGACAAAATGTCAGAGCTAAAGCTAATGCAGCATAATCCTGCAGCCCTGCAATAAATCCTCCTTCACGAAGGTTAAAATGTTCAGTGTCAGAGAGATGTTGGTTTAAGTGCGTCATCGTTTTGGAGGAGACTTCACTGCATTGCCGTTATACAGAACAACCAGTATCTTCCCTGTTAAAAAGTCATAAATCAACTTATAAGTTAAGTCTGGATAATTTGCATAATTTCATTGCTGTCACTGCTTATTGTGCCTGGCACAATTAAAGCTTGATTAGGCCCAACCCCGTTTGTACTCTGTGGGAGAATAAAGGACAAGAAAATAATGACAAACAAAGGATGTGGGCAGATCAACTTAGTCTATTCTATTCTTATTCTGCAACTCCAACATCCTCTATGTCTCATGCTTCATTTGCTTCCCTGTGGTTATTGGTTGCATAATGTATTGTTTCACTTTTTCCTGTGAATTCTGATGTTGGATCCAGGTTATATTTTTTCTCCTAAGCCCTTTGAAACTGGCTTGTGATAAAGCTGGTTAAATAAATAACACCAAATCTACAGCGGAGTGAAAAAACAGTTAGTCTGAGGAAAGGGAACAGTCACTATGAATGGCGGCATGATAAACAGACTCAATGCTCCACTGGATCTTTGATGGCACACACTGTGACTGGAATGAGGAGAGACAGAAGGGGATGCTGGGAGATGTAGTTGACTGGCTTGGAGAAGCATGCAGCTCACTCGATAAAAAGGGCAGAACCCACCTTCTCCGCTCCCCGGGCCGGCCTCAGTAATAATCTCCATTAGAGAATTTAGCCCAAATACTGCACACAAAACCCAGAATTAGTGCCGCGAAAAGGTGAACAGAGAGAGAGGGACACCGGCCCAGACACAACCAGTCTGAACATCAACCCATATCAGACATGCACACTCAACATGGTGCCAAAACAAAGAAAGAAAACAGAAAAGTAAAGAAGAAAAAGGGCAGACAGAAAAGACACAAATACAATATGTACTGATGATGGTACAATATCAATCCTGAAAGTGTTTGAAAAGATGACTGATGCCATGTGTTTGGCAACACATTCAACATTTACAGTATCAAGTAGGAGCTGTGTAGAGCTCATATTTTGTTGTATGTACACAGTAGGCTGAACCATGTGAACAGTCCACTTCAACAATGGAAATGGAAAGCAAATGACTGGAGGGATGTAAGCATGATCAGTATCACAAGGCAGAGCTCGAAATAACAGAAATGATCATCATAATACAGAGTAAAATACTTTGTTACAAAATCTGTAATCTTCAATGTTTCATCACTGTTTTTGTAAAAGTCAGTGACCGCAAAAAGGGGAAAGGAAACACTCGACAATGGAAGCCACCAAAACAGGCAAGCAAGGCAAAACCACGTGAGAGTCAGAAGGCAGGTGGGAAATAAATTGCTTCGACTGAGACCAGATCTTTCTGTGAACGCTATTCAAATACATAAAATGTAACCACATTAAAACTTTAATTATGTAAATGCAGTTAAAACCAGACTGAACATCCTTCTTTGGCAGTGAGGATGTGCAGATGCCAAACCAGTAACAGTTCATATACACAGATGAAATCTAGTGATTCTATATGTGTACATCACTCATCACCAGTCACACAGAGAGGAATGGTGAAGGAACAGAGGGGAAGGCATGGATGTACACGAATGATATTAAAGGTGTCTTCTATCTTAATCCTATGCTGACAGACAGGGTGCAAGGTAGGAATAGGTCCCTTCAAGGATAAGGAAATGCCTAGTTAGAGGGAGGAGGTCTAAAAAAAGACTATCACACCAGACATAACATACCCGGGCTGTCGGGGTCATCTGAACGACAAAGACAAAACACACCATAATCAAAGGAACAGAACAGTTTCTATGGCAGCTATTCCACATGGTGTGGAGCTATTGAGTTAGATTACCATGCTCCATCTGGTTTTTCTCTCAGTTTAAGTGAAAATCCAGCCAAAAAGGGATTCTATAAACTATTCACTATTTTAATAACTAGATTCCTAAGTGAAATTTGACTTCCTGTAAATTAAGCAAAAAATGGCAGATTTTACAGAGTGTTTATTACCATTGAGACTCTGATAAACAGCTGAACTTGAGCATCAGCTGCAACTGCAGTTGGATTCAGTTTGATATCTGACGTCCTGCAGGTGGTTTGGATTGCACACTCTTTCTCTACTCACTTGGAAAGGAAACCTGCCTTGCATGTATCTGCTTCTAAATGATACCTGGGCACACAATGGTACCAGTGTTGGTGTGTCTGAGCACATGCTACACCGCCAGCAAATGGTTAATGGTAAAAGTTTGAAAAGAGGAGAAATTAATCAATAAAAGCAAATTTAATTCATGAATAAAAATCATCAAAATCATAAAAACCCAACAAATCTGAAGTCTGTTTTTGGGTGGATTTTCCTGTTAAGACTCCTGACAGAAAAACTCTGCTATATCCTCAATATTCTCCTTTAAAATAGTGCCATATCCTTTTGGCAATCCAGAGGGAAGAAAGTCAGGCCATAAAAACAGCTCTACAAACCTGCTTGCTCCATTTCCTCCTCAATATCAAAATCAAAATATTCTTTTTTCCCCCAACAGATTGTATGGAAAAAAAATTAAAAAGGCAGAGAAGAACAGACAGTAAAATAAGAACACTGAATGAATAAAAATATCTATGTGCTATTCTGTTTAGACAAGTGTACATTAGATAAGGTTTATCTTTTTTAAACATCTCTGACTAGTTAAGAGTTTGTTAATCCATAGGAGTTTATGAAACTAGATTAAATATGAGGATTAAAATTGTGGTGTTTTAGTGACGTGATGAGTTAGTGTGATAAACAGCAATAAAATTGGCCTTTTAATAGATGTCTGTGACTGCAAACATAAAGCCAGAAATAAAATTAAAAAAAAAAAAAAATTCAAAGGAGTGAGTGAAAACTCTCCCTAATGTAGTACCTGTATGTTCTTAACAAAACATTTTTTGCGACAATTTTTTTTTACCCTTGGCATGACACTGAGTAACTGGAAGAGACAATAAGGTGACAGAAACACCATCTTCATGAAGGATATCTACAGATGTGGAAGTGATCAGATTGGCTGTGTTGTCCTACCTTTCAGGCTGGGGAAAGGTGTCGCCTTCTCTCTCGCTGCCTTGTTGGGGAGGGCAAGGTTGGACAGGCTGAAACTGGTGCCATGGTTCTTATAGAGATTGCCTACAGTGGGAGTAGGAACCATATAAATTAGAGGCAGAACAAATTAAGGGATCAAGCAAAAACAAAAAGGTATTACAATTCATATTATTCGTCCTTCAAATAAAATTTGAAGAAGCAAAAGAAAACGGTGATGAAGCAGTCTCTGGTAACAAGAAGCAACAGTCCCAGCTGTAGAAAAAGGAAGAGCTCACCAAGTACCAGTTTTAAACACATACAGTAGACTAGGAAAGTGAATTCAGAAATAAAAGACTTCACATTTTTTGGGGGGTATAAGGGTGGAAAAATACTCTGCAAAGACTATGTAAGAAGAATATGGTTTGATGTTGATGTGATGTTTGTATGGGGTTGTCTTTTCACACATCCAGAACATTAGTGTGCATTTGGGATCTCTGCAGTTGGTTACCTGAGGAATCCATGTCCATTTACTCCACTTACATTTGTTTTTGATCTTGATCTTGATACTCAACTATGTTCACCTGCAAGAAGTTAACTGTGTCTGTGTTCTAAGAGCTGAAGAGGTAAAATACAGTAAGTGTTTGAGCTTTTTCTTGAAGCACAACTGACTGCCTAGGCTCTAAATTACACAAGAACAAAACAGTGAGCTAAAACACTAAAACCATCCACAAAGCTCAGAGGAAGCGTAGAGTGTTTGTCACCACGAGTAATCGAATTCAAATTAAGCATAATCAATAATCCACCACTATTATAATACAGTACAAAGAGCCACTTTAAAATGTAAATGAACACTTAATCTAATAAGACATTTCATTGTACTGTTTATTGACTCTAATCTCAGTCTATAATGCCCAGTGTTTCTGGCAAGGCTACATCATGTTCACTCTCATCTAGACAACGGCGCTCCTTGTACACTCTAGATTAGAAGGCAGTTCTCAGAATGAGGGGCTTGTTTAAGCTTTAGGTGGATGTTACGTCTTCAAGAATGTGTGAATTTGGTCTGACAAGTGCTTTTGGTTTTGGTGCTCCATTTGATCTTCATCCACATAAATCAACCCATTTTCCACATTACGTAACCTGTACCTAGCTGAAAAGAAACCAAATGAATGTCAAACATTCTTACTGGCGAAGGACATGAGTCCTCCAAATCCATCGTTGCTGCTGTTAGAAATGGTGGAGTTTGGTGAGCTGTTGCGGGAGTCTCCCTCTCCATCAGACTCTCCCGGGAGCCTCAGGCTACTGGGACGTAATGGACGTTGTGGCCTAAAAAAGTTAGTGAAAAAGACATTACCATATGGCACACACACAGAAACATAGAAAAACATACAGAATGCGTACTACATGGGAAACTCTCACTCATTCACACTTTACCACAGCATCACACCACCAAAGATTCAAGACCACCATGAATGGAGAGAGTAATTTTGCATGCTCGGTTTTGATGACATTGCATGGTTGGTCAGAGAGCCCATTTGAATGATGATAATGCATTCATTCAAGTGATGAACAAGTTTAACACACTTGTTGCCATTGAGGTTCTGGTTGAATCGAGGGGTGTATGACTCCACTTGCTCTTCTGCATCAGGGTCATCCTCTGAGGGGAAGCCATACTGAGGCTCAAAGTATGGGTTATCATACTCTTGTTTTTTGTTGGCTGGGTCCACCAGGCCTGCATCAGCTGTAGGCCTGAGGAATGGCTGACTGCCCAATCCCGGGACAGGGTTCTGTAAAGCAGCACTTGCTGATGCTTCCAGTTCAGGTGGTTCCCCCTGCTCCTGAAAACAAAACCACAAAAATAAATATTACTCCATAAATAATGTTATTCTTTCCTTCTTCCTTCTCTCCTATTTTAATACATTTGAGCAATAAAATTACATTACTTGTTTATGAATAAATAAAGTATACTTGTCTAAATCAAAATGTGGAAATTTAGTTCCCGGAAAAGTAAAGAAGTAACTGAGAAAAAAAATCCAAAGGCAAATGATGTGACATTAAATGCAAAGACCACACACATTGTTGACACCCTGGATTATTGTACTGGGACTTGAGCTTGCAGTTGTGCTGGAGCTTGAGCGAAGAGGTTGTCCATCAGAGGGTTCGGCAGGTCCTTCCCCACTGGGTGGACCCTCAGGGCCATGCCCTTCCCTGAAGTCATGGAAGTCTTGAAACTCAACCTCGCTAGCATCTCCTAGTGCAGCGTGGGTCGGAGGGTCCAAACCTAAGACATCACAGTTAGATATTATGAGGAGGAAAGTCAGGTGAATACTCTCAATGTGCATCCTTTACTCAAACAACTCACTTGGTGTGTCTCCCTGGATGTCACCTTGGATCATCTCACTCACAAGGTCTCCAAGTGAAGAATAGGATGAGCTGGAGTCATCATATGCCTCACTGTCACTGCCACTGCAACAAATAAAATGGATTTATTGTCACTGAAGCTACCTACACTACAGCAAATAAAATAAACCAAGACCTCAAGTACATAGATTAAATTGGATTGGTATGCAAAAAAGGATTTTTTTTAACCTGTCCGTGGGATCCGATTCGTTTCCCTCGTCCTCCAGGGGACCAGCCATAGCTTCAACGAGCTGGGAGCTTCCATCATACACTCGGTAAACAACTGGCTGTAGCTGGTGTGCGTACCACTTTGGCTTGTCTCCAATTAAAGAGGGGTCAAATACATCTGAAACAGAAGTGTGCAGGGTTTAATGTTTATAATGCTCCAAAACTACTTCACCACATCGTCAAGATTTGAATGGGATGCCATCTATAATCATCTTAAAATAATTACAGCTCGACCGATTAATCGGTTGGCCATGCTGTGTGTGTCACTCACTCACCCACACCAACAGCATCAGTTCACCAGCGTTCAACACATTTTAGATTTGTGTCAAACTGAATTAAATGCAGGGATTAAAGCAAAAAGAAAAAATCTTTTGACTGAAGTTTTTTTCAAGCAGCAGCCAAATATAATATGATATTTTTTACATACTGACTCCCATGAAGCTGGCAGAGAGAGAGCAGCGACGTTTGGTCAACAACGAAGGTAGAACAAGTTCTTCAGTGTGAGAACACGAGGAGCAGAAACATATACAGGGTTTTCTTTAACATGATAAGTAGGGGTGACCCCTGATAGCTGGTGATTCATTGATTCGATTCAGAGAGGTCTGATTCAACTATCAACCTTATTGTCAAATCATCACAAAATGAGGTTATGGCTCTCTGTCTCTTTCTCTCTCTGTCTCTCTCTCTCTCTGTCTCTCTCACTCTATAACACCTTTCCTCGGATCTACAATCATCTCATATTATGGTCTCTATGGACTCAAAATGACGGAAATCCGCCGTAGCGACGGAGAGCTTTAATCCCTGTTAACTGTTAGCTGACACACACACAGCTCTCTGTATGTCTCTCTGTATATCCTGTTGCTGTCTGACCTCACTGCTCTGCCATGATGCCCGTGTGTGGAGAGTATGTTGGGTTTTTTTTTTTAACTGTAGAGATCTTCTCATCAAAAACAAATGGACCTAAGGAGACCGAACTTCTGCATTAATGATAGTTTATAACATGTCCAGGGTCCTCTCACTGTTTTATCAGTGTCCTCCAACTTGTAGACTCTATTATATTATTTATAAATGGACTCAGTTGTCCAATCAGTTCCAATTGTCTATTGGCCAATTAATCAGCTTTTACTTGCTCCAAACTATTGTGATTGTATTGGCCTTTAAAAATCCACTTTTGGTCCACCTCTAAAGTAAATCTTACTGTTATGTATCCTCTGAAAGGCAAGGTTGGTGGGATTGAGGGCCCACTCTCCGTAGAACTCGACTGCCTGGGTGTGAGAAAGTTTATCTGCAAAGCTGGAACGTCGTGGCCGAGATGCAAGAAAAGATGTGGACTGAAAAGCCACCACCGGCCGGGGGAAGAGACGCAAGGTGCGAGTGTGCATCTGGAACCCCTGAAGAACATTTGCTGAGTTGAAGAACCGTACCATGGCCACCCTGTGAAGCAAAGAAGTTATTTTAGCTTAACATTTCTTCATTTTTCTTCTAATATTTCTTCAAGTTTGTACAACTTAATTCAGGGTCCACAGATAGTGACAAAAGCATGTCTGTGTAAAGATAATCAAGGCTAACCTGGTGGCTACGTCCACAGAATCCACGTCATTGCCGTAAATGAGAGGGTTGAACTCGGTGGAGGATGGTGAAGCTTTGTCTCGTCCAGGTGGGAGCAGAGGCATCTCCTGACCTTCCTGGAACTTCTCAAGGTTCAGAATGGGTTGGGTGTTCAAACTCATACTGGCCAAGGCCTGCGACAAGTAATGGTGACACTAGTTATGAAGATAGCAATGGATCTAAACACAAAAACACAGCGCTGCGATGGACCACTCCCACAACTGGCATCAACATTTAGATTATAGTTTTAATGTCTACACTTGAATGGGGAATTACAGATTACAGACAAATTGGCCTCATTAAAGAGGGAATCAATTAAGATCAAAGTGACTGACTGCTGGAATGGGGACGTCAACATCTGGTTTCATGATATTAAGGGAAGATCCCACTTGCCAAAATTAATCCAAACAGTAGTAAATAAGATAAAGTGATATAACAGCTGATCCAAACATAGTTTCTCTCCATTTCACTGGTTTCACAATTACACTTTACTCTGATCATACATGGGAGCTGAAGGATCAGTTGTGTCCACGCTGATGCCTGTAGTGGGCGCGTCATTGTTGAAGAGGAAGAGCACAAGGGAAGTAAGTCACTATGCATGGTTTGCTTTGAGGGAACTGCTGCAGACTCAAGAGTCAATGTTTAGCTTAGCATAATGGAACATTTAGTTGCCGGGTCTGGATGAATGTTAACTTGGTCAACGTGATTAGCTTCATCATATCTTGTTTTGGTTACGAGAACACTCACTGATGCCAAGATAGATGCACGCACATTCAGTCATGCGCAAGCCAGAGCTAAGCAGTTTATCAAAAGACTGGTCCGCGACATTCTGTGACACTGTTATGCGTTTTATTCAAGTCTGGAGAATAGGAGACAAGTAGTAGTGACAAGCAAAACAATGTGAGAGAGAAGATATCCGTGCAGGGGCATTACACATTCCACAGGAGGAGAAATGAGTAACCTTATTTTCAGAGGAGAAGATCTGCTTTTGGGTGATCACGGTCAACCTAACCAGACACTAGGAGGGGGATAAGAGAGATGCGAGGAGAATCATATGAAGGCCTGGAATGACAACTCTGTGACTGACACTGGAACAGCACATGATGGGAGGGTCACAATCACGGCCCCTTCCCTTTCTTTTCTTTGTCTCCTTTTAACAGTACTTCCCTATTTGTCCACTTTTGCTGACAGCAAATAAGTATATTTGGTGGTGCCCAATGTGAATCCAAAAGATCGAATTTAAAAAAAAAAAGGTTTTTGAAAGATATGTTTGTCATTTCTGCTTCCAATTCTACAATTGACTGAAGAAAGGAGATAAGAAAAGATAAATCTGTGTTTGTTTTGAAAAGTTGATGGAGCGCCAGTAAAGTCAGAGAATTTGCAAGTCTGACTGACGGGGAAGAGACAGAAAGAGAGAGACAGAGAGGAGGAGGAATGTGAGGAGGATGTGAAATGAAAGACAGTGAGAAACACACAAAAGCAATAATGTGACCAAAAACCAGGTTTCACCCAGAGAATCCAGCCAATAAAAGACAACATGAAGGCCATCCATGGTGACCAACTGGGACGGACCAGTGGTTACAATGGAGTGGTGATGACAGATACAACACAGCAGATCTTTTCAGACATATACTGTAGATAAATAACTGCACAATAAAAGCACCCGTGGCAAAATAAAGGCCTGAAATCTACTCCAACTTCAAAAATAAATGTCAGGTGAGCTGAAATAATAGAACACACCAAAAATAAATAAACCAGTCTCTTCTGAGGACCAGTTTATTTTAATTGTCGAGTGTAAAATGTGGTATTTTCGGTGGCTCTCACATCAGCAGCATTCTGCTTTGGCATCAAAGTCTTCAAATCATCACTTCAACCATCTTCCATGACATTTTCCCCCATTCATAGATAACATTATTTGTGCTTGTTTCCAAATATACAACTGCTAAACTGAGGCTTCGCACACTCCTACACAGCAGCCTCTCAGTCACACATCCGCACACGGGGAGAGAGCTGCTAATCACATACGACTAATGAACCGGCTCTGATTCAAAGCAAACTTAATGAGTAGATCCACAGGGTTTTAAATAAAGAAACGTTTTTGAAATTAGTTTCAAAATCATAAAGTTAAGTTCTGTGTTGCTCATCTTTGATGAGAAAACACAGTAAAAAGTGAAATTTGACAGATAAAATAGCTTCAGTGTGTGTCTTGACCCACCTTTGAGCTTAGCTTGCAGAAAAAGCTCTTAGTCCTCATTAACTACAACATTTATCAAAGGGTTGGTGCTGGACGTTAGTGATACAGTCTCTCTGGATGATTTCAAGTCTTGATAAAATAGTAAATCATCACAAGGATCCTTCATTGTTGTTACTGATGACTCATGAACCTTAATACAGATGAGAGGTGTTTGAAACATTTATTCATTTACTTAAAGGAGAAGTGCTGTTAAAACCTGGACCATATTTGTGGCATAAAATACAGTCGTCTACAGTCGTCTACTCACCCATATAACTCTGGTTAGAAGTCCTTTGGACGATATTTAGATCCATTCGAGAGCAGTGTATATCCATATAGTGGGAGTGACCAGGACACGGAGAATGCAGCCTCTAAATAAGGCCTCTAATTTTGTCACGATTCACTAGTGCTGTTTCCCTTTGAGTCCGGAGTTGCCTGTTATCATTATCCGGGGTCTGTAGATCAACCTACTAACCTCTGAACTGGATGATGTCATCTCTGAGTGCCGCACGCAGCCACAGCACAGCTCATTCACTCAGCGACAGTCGGCTGGTGTACAGACCCCGGATGATGATAACAGGTAACTCTGGACTCAAAGGGAAGCAGCACTAGTGAATCATAACAAAATATTGGTAAAATGAACAAGTTTCACAGCAGATAATGTCTTATTTAGAGGCTGCATTCTCAGTGCCCCGATCACTCCCACTATATGGATATAAGTGGTTCTTGAATCGTCCAAAGGACTTCTAATGACACCAAAGTTATATGGAGGAGTAAACGACCGTATTTTATGCCAGAAATAAGGTCCAGGTTGTAAAAAAAACTGCACTTCTCCTTTAATTGTTTTCAGAATTACATTGGAATAGAAATACATTCAGGAAACCAGATTGATGGCTAACTTCTCTTACTTATTAAAACTGAGTCATCATATAGTTTCTATATATTTGCCAAGATGTGAAGGGGTTTTGTATGTTGTATATTATTGTTATTATTATTAAGTGTTGCTTACAGTGAGGAGGTATGAAAAAGTGAGGTGTCCATGAATCAGAGCCAGGTTCTGTTATGTTAAACAACTGGGTAAGAGGGGCAAGTTAGTTACTACCAGCATTACTAAAGGTTTCGCTTGGGTAGTACAGCCCTAGCATCTGATTTTACCTCCAAGAGCTAGAGCATGCAAAGAAAATGGGACAAGGAAAAGAAAAAACATTCGTTTTTGTTAGTGCACGACAAATCCCATTTCAAATGCTCCCACACTCATGTACAATACATACAACTGTGCTGAAGAAGGAAACCCCTACTCTTCACACTGCTGAAAGAGAGGGTTTTATATTTGTGCAATCAGTCACAGGAACAAACATCAAAGGTTGGCTAGGCAGGAGAATGTGGGCTCCAAACAGTTCTCTGCTAAATGCTAATATGTGCCAGTGGTTTTGGGCTGGCTGTCATAGCATTGAAGAATGAGGAAATGTTACAGTGATCAAATCTGAGAGATATGAGAGAGACATGCAGTACCTGTTTCAGATGTTTCTTAAGCTCGCCTGCTTCAGGCTCTGGAAGAGGAGGTAGCAGCTCTGCATTGGTGGGTGCTATAACCTGCAAAACACAGTCCCTCTTAAGTTATTTCATAATTCATACGAGTGGAGAGAAGGAGAAAAAATTACTTACTATTTCATCTATGTCCCTCAAAAAGTACAGAATGTCTGTCAGCTTTGTCTGACCATGATGAAAGCAGACAAAACAAGATCGGGGTAGTAGTAGAACACCATGTTTATGCACTGACCTTGCTGCTGTCAAGGTCCACAAGCCACACGTCGTCTGGCATTTTGAAGTCAGCTTTGTAGAGAAAGAAACTGGCTGGTACACCGATGATGTAGGGAGTGGGGGCAAGAAGAAGCTGCAGAGAGGAGACAAATATCGGTCACTGACAATCTGATGGACAACATTTTCAATTCAAAACTGCCCAAAGAAACCATATACTTCTTGATATGCATTTAAAATGCATCATAGATTTTACCTGTTCAGCTGAGGCCATGCATGTTGGCAGTAAAGGAATGACGGGGAACATGTACTCCAGCGGATAAATCATGGCCACAAAGGCCATGACGCTCATAGACAAGGCATTATAATCTCTGGATTGAAGAATGACCTGAAAGGACAAAAGGAAACACTGGGTTTATTTTCCTGCATATTTCAGTACAAACTTGGTGGACATTCACAACATGTTGTTGTGTTACGCTGTAGAATCTAAACAGACAGACTGTGGCCTAGTTGACTCCTTGCTCTGGTGCTCCATCACACAATTATATGTCATATCTATCCAGATTTCCTCTTTTGTAACCCTATTGTTAAGGTGTGAAAACTAATTCTGCCTTGGATTCATAACAGCAACAAAAAAACAACAGAGCTTTTATGATGAATTAATTTGGCAGCACTGAAAGCTAGAGAGGAAAAAAGCTTTTAGTTCAGCCTGACTGGATTTAATGATCCACTGAATTCATTTTTTAAAAAGAACAAAATGGATGAATACAAGATGACAGCGTTTCAACCGGGGTGAGAATTTATTTCTGATGGACCTGGGGAGGAGAGGTGAGGGAGGTGGGGTGCAAATCAGGTTTGTCTCAATAGTCGACTATTCGACGATTTGATTCGGAGAGATCTGATTCGACTATCAACCTCGTTGTTGCATCGTTGCAAAATATGGTTATGACAAAAGACTGTACCATTCTGAATATATAGGGGTGCTCACTGCAGCTGAACATCTGATGTTACACAGAATTTCTTTGTTTTCCAATTGTTTTCTAATAATATAACCTATTTTAAACACCTGGCTCACATCTCTCTTACATCATGTCGTTTTCCTTCGGTGGAGGGAAAATTTAAATCGGGCTGAAAGTTTTTTCAATTAAACTGAGAGACGCGGTCTCTGTCTATCAATCATGCCCAACAACACCTGTATACACAAACACACACACCCACCACACACAAAAAACAGCACTGTCCATGGTGCTGTGACACTCGGCCCCTGGCCCTGAACCAACTACAAGCACTGATGTGGATATCATGCCCACACAACAATGGGACTGTGTGTGTGTGTGTGAATGTGCATGTGAGCCTAATGAGTAACATAAGGAAAGAGATGATGGAGAATATCCTCTAATTGTTATCTTATGGCCTCTATAGAATTAAATTAGTTTATTTGGGTGTTCTAGCTCTTTCCTCTGGAGCGGAAAAACACACAAATGAGATTGTGAATCAATAAGGAAAAAACAACATGATTCGACAATTAGTTGCCTAAAGGCAAAATCTGACGAATCAGATTTGACTATGAAAATCCTTAGTCGCAGACAGCCCTAGTGCAAATACCAACTACTGACTGCACATGGATGCAGCTTTCTGACATCCGAGGCAGATAAAGGACCAGCGTTAGGAAGCTACGGTTTGATTCGTGACCGTTGCACATCAGCCTTCGTATCAGTGTCATTGTAAAATGAGCAACAACAGAACACTACACCAGCACCACACACTCATGGACTCCTATTACGTCTCTACTCAACCTTCCAGTGTTAAAGACAAGACAGACAGAGATGAAGTGGCTTTCCTTTCATACGCCGTGCTATTTTTACCCATCATCCTTTGTTCAAACTGCAGACGAATAGCTTCAGTGGGCCTGCATTGAACAGGAAATGTCTGCTGAGGGTCACTTTTGGTATTTTAATATATCAAATATACCGGTAATCTGATTACATGTTTTTTTCTGTACCGTAACAGATTACAGTTGATGTGATATGATTATAATTCATCACATATACATGCACAGCTAAATCAAGCTATGCTCATAGCTTGATTTAGCTGTGCATGTGGCGTCTCCGTCCTTCTCCTAGTTTACATGCAACAGGTAAATTCGAATAACTGATGGTGTCCACCTCCTCAGCATAGGTGGTGATATGCATTGTTTCAGCGGGTTAATACAGACTCGTTGGTTCAGGTTATACCCTTCGTAAAACATGGATGAATACAGCAAAAGAAAGACATTTAACTTTCTTTTATTGTCTAATTTGACAGTCAGACACAGCTGAAAATTAACAAATATCTAGGAAAAAATAACAGGTCCTTTAAAAACTGCTGCCATAAAGTGTGTTTTGGCACTGGTAGTATACAGTGATACATTGTTACATTTTTCAGCTCGTACACACTCTGTTTTCACTCTGGTCCAAATGCCACACCACTGGCAGAGCATCATGTTTCCATGAAGACTGACCAGAAAAGGCACATGGTACATCATGTTTACATGAGTCCTGACTGTAAAAATTAAACTCTGAGAAGTAACGCTAAACTTTAACCACAGAGACACACATAAACAGTACACAAGAACGTGGGTCATTCATGGCGCTGGTCATTTGATTTTATCAACGGACCACTCCAGAGTTCAACTGTAGCCATGCTAAAGGAGCTAACTGGTAGCTACACAGATTCCTGTTTCTAATACACGTGGTATCTGATAGGTGCCTGGACTCCAGTACTCACTGATACTGATGCCAACATTTTAGCCAGTATCAGAGGCATTTCTGATACTGGTATCAGACATCTAACACACACACACAGCTGCACCCCAGAAGAAACCACTGGCCAGTCACTATGAACTAAATATAGCTTTGTTTCTCCTTGAAACAATCAGTCTTCATTAAAATTCCAAAGGTGGTTCGGTTGCAGCTTGAAGCCAACTGCACTTCTTATGTTTCTACTCAAAACAAAGAGAGAGCCAAGCTACGACTGATAGGAGTTTACATCCTGAGCTCACTGCTGCGTGTCCTTACCTTGTGCTCCAGCAGCACGCAGCTGAGGACCTGGAGACAGGCGTCCACACCCAGCAGCTCTAATGGCAGGTGCAGGGGGAAGTCGACCATGGAGAAGCGGGAGTTGTCAGGCAGGGCAAAGGTGAGCGAGCGTTTGAGTTCATGGGGCAGCACTTCCACATCCACACGTCTCTGGCCGGCCAGTGGTACCGGTGAGCGCAGCAGCCGGTACACCCAGGATTCAATCTCCCGCAGGTCGGCCAGCAGCTGGCTGCCTTTCTCTTCCACTGACAGTGCACCGGTGAACACACGCCACATGGTGTCCCTGAGAGGGAAAAATTACAAAAAGGTTTCACTTAGATAAAAAGGCAATAAATCTTCACATCTGAGCAGGTATATTCGGTGTGTGAATAAAGTCAAAGACAGAAACTGAATTATGGGAAACTGTAGAAAATAAAAAAAACACTGCAAACTGTTCTCCACAGGCCAATTTCTCAGTGAAAACATGATAAACATATAATAACACAGGTGATGTCATTCAACAGTAATTTTAGGGTTAAAATCTGAATAAACGACATCATTTGCTCATTTGATCCCGGCGGACAGCCACCAAGAGGCCTGAGCAAACAGCCGGCTAAATCACTAATATGATGAGCAAATGAGACAGAAACACGGGGGAAGCTCTCGAGCAATTACGAAATATTGATGCGAGAACCCTCCATTCTATGCACACACGGTGCCATTAAAGCCTTTCTTGGGTGAATACTCAGTGTATGTGTGGCAAGACGGGAGATAAATCATTAGTCCTTTGGAGCCCTCCCACCAACTGCAGCTGCTACCCAAAGGCAGCCACAGACCTCAATCTGTCAGAGCCACCATAACACATTGTTCTCCAAACCATTATGCAATGGCTCGCCTTCACTTGTGTCATTAACATAACGCATTTCAACAAACCCTGTATGGGGAAAAAAAAAAAAAAAAAAATTCTCAGGTCTGTTTAGCCTTTGGCTTGAATGACCTTTCAGAGGTTTGTCAGAAACCACAGCGCTGTACTCGTGATATGTGGATCCACTGCAACATTTTACCACAGAAAGAAACCAGAGGGGGAAAAAAATCAAGATATGACATTAACTGTGCATCACACATTCCTCAGATCCTGTGTCGTGATGAGGGAGGAGGCTGCGCTGGTTCTACAGCTCTAAATACACCACTGTGGAGAAAACATGTGAACATCAGCAAGCATACCAGGCCTAAGCCAGTGCAAAGTGGCAGCCTAATTAACACTTTGTCACTGCAAAATTGCATCCTATTGTGTGACCCATGGCAACAAAATTACCCAAAGAGTGCTGCAAATGCTGACCCATTACAACACAATGTCACAACAAAATTCAGGGCACAGCTGTGGGTGTTCAGCAGTTTCTTCAGCTTGAATAAAATATGAATCCATCACACCCGGTGCTTCAATAAGAAAGATCACCTCTCAAAATCATCAAGTCAATATCTTCTAGTTGAGCAACATATTGTGCTAGAAGCTATAAATATATATTGTTTTATATATAGAATGGCTGCACTGCACAGCTCCCTGCCACTTCCTATTTTCTGGTTTACAGTTATTATGATGTTAACTTTAAAGAGTTCAATATCAACATACTTTTTGCATTTATTATCCCTGCCTCTGTATCTCAGAACCTGTAAGGCTTTCTTGCCTTTATTTATCATCAAGGTGGAACATGATGGCATACAGTGAATTGTGAAAACCATGACATAAGCTGTGCATGGCCTAGAAAGTGTATGATGCTGCAGACAAAGTCTCTTGTGTTAATAATTGATTAATTAATTAATTCTGACGCACAAACAGATAACAAGGGGGACAAATGAGAGAGACAGATGAGGGGTGGGGGAGGAAGCACTGAGCTCTTCTTCAGCAGCAACGGAAATACTGTAAAAGCTGCAATTTTATAAACTGCACACTTTTCTGGCCTTGAAATTTTCTGCTGAACACAAATAAAGACTTGAAGCAACTATCCAGCCTGCTTGCAATAATATGTCTGAATGGCATCCAACAGAAGACAGGTAATAAACCATGAGCTCTATTTGTCTAATGGTCTAGTGTGTAAGCTGTGTTCTTCATCCTTTGCATATATTGTTTTATTGCTTATTACTGACCACTTGCCTTTCACAAAACTGACCCAAAATACCACTTATTACACTGCATAGGGAGGAAGTACTGAGCTGACAAAGAAAAGGGCTAGAATGACTGTGGAAGTAAATGGGATGGGTTCATTAAAATCAAAGGCTTCGTTATCTTGGGAGTAACAACGCACTCTGCAAAATTCAAGACAATGAGCTTGGTCAATTATGAGATCAAAGTTAACAGCAGTGCTTAGGGTGGCTGAACAGAAAAGGTCATAGGGTCAGAGACAATGACATTTTATCCCTGTAGTAGGAGTCATGCTGTACTGACACCACTGTGAGCCCTGAAGGAAAAATACAATCACAACTAATTACAGGGAAACATACAACAGCTGTATGTGCAGTACTTGTACGTATGTACAGTCTTGAACCTCACCTCTGGGTGGCACGAGGGAGCCCGGCCCGCTGTGTGAGCCTCTGACTGCAACAGTCCACCAGCCTCTTGAGAATATACAAGCACTCCCTGAAGGTGGAGAAAAAGGGGTAGTGGCTGAGTAT
>OMNW01011270.1:3765-24346 GCA_900303245.1 Selene dorsalis | reverse complement strand
GGGGGGGGGGATAAAGGATTGTCTTTTCTTATCTTATCTTATTTTACCTTTTTCCTGCTTCTAACACATCAACTTTGAGGACAAATTGTTCACTTGCTGTCAAATATATCCCCCCCACGGACAGATGATGAGGTGTTATTCAGTGTTATTCACTTCACCTGTCAGTGGTCGAGCTGCAAGTGCAACATGTTAAGATGGAGCAGGTGTTGAAAGTGGGAGCGACCTCCTCTCTTCACCAGCTAGTACTGAAAAATGGAGCACTTGGAAGATAAATGGATTTCTCTGTGTTGACCCTGCTACATGAAGGCCTGGTGCTGGACTGTGGTACTAGTGACTTTGTTTTCTTTAGGGCAACTGCAAAACAAACAAAACCTTATAAATCCAGGGATTGTCCAGAGACTGAGAAATAGTTCCTAAAAATGTGTAAATGTGCATTTTAAGACATTTGGAGCATAATAATTACATAGGTTGTTAGGAGAAATATGTTTCAAGCACTTCATATAAAAGCAATACCTGTTTTATACACAAATATATTTAGACAATCGTTCCATATTATGACACTGCAATTATGCTTGGTAATGTGTTGTAGTTTGAGCCCATGGGTTCCACTGTAGTTACCAGAGAACATCTCTGTGGTAAACTGGCCTGCATTGTTGAATGTGGTCATGTGTTTCTTTTTGTTTATGGTGACGATGAAGAACATTGTGGTAATCTTATCAGTGACACTGCAATAACCTGGCTCCCAACAAAAGGAAAATAAAGTTGATACATGAAAGGTATTTGAAAAAAGTGAAATGTGCCAACAGAGGAGGAATATGCAATGTGTCAAGGTGAGACAAATAGCTTAAGAGAAGTGAAATGATCTAAGTGAATACATAAACATCTTTCAGACAAAAACACGCTCATGAAATTTTTTTTATATACTTTCCTTTTCTTTCTCTTTCATCTCCATCACCTTCTCTCTCATCTGCTCATCTTCCAAAACTGAGATTTTTTGAGTCCTTTTATTTTCATCTATCAGTGCTAAATTCCAACCTTCTACTAAAACTGTCTCAAAAGAAAAGGATTTAGTTAAAAGTTGTTGATGTCTTCCTCCTGTGATGTGGGCTGTGCATCTTGTTGTAGGTACTACGTGTGTGTGACCATCCTGATCTACTTCCTTCCTCTGCTGGTGATGGGATGTGCTTATCTGGTGGTGGGTCTCACCCTGTGGGCCAGTGAGATCCCTGGAGACTCCTCTGATCGCTACAAGGAGCAGTTGATTGCCAAACGCAAGGTAACATTGACTTAGATCACGGTAGTCCAACCTTGTCCAGTTGATGAAATAATCATCAAAGCAGCATGAACCTGAATCCCAGCCTTCATCTTATCCTCTGGTCTCTGGTGGTTGTCTTGCCCTCTTGTTGTCTCTTCATCTTATTGTAGACTCCTCATGTAGGTTTCTTAATCCTTCAGTCGTATTTCATGGTTCATGCTCATCTGTGTTCACAGTTTCGTTGTGGAGAATCTCTAGAGAATCCACAGCGAATGAACACTTGCCTCTGTATCAGAGACTTCCTCTCTGATAGAACAACATGATATGAGAATCCTTTGAAGAGATACCTTAGTAGGTGTAAAGCCCCACCTACTAAGGTATCTCTTCCACTGATCACTTCAGACCCTACAGTTCAGTCTGTCAACAGTTGATATATGTTTTTGTAGCTCTGACACCACTACCTCTATTTCATTCTGTTTACTTCAGTTGTCTGTATATTAGTACAGTGAGTTTACTGATGGCAACATGGGTTTGGTCAGTCCATCACTATGGTCCACAGTGTTTCATTAACTACCGGATTGATCACAGTGCAGCTTTTGTACCAGCATTCTTGGGGACATTCCAGAATTGGAGGACATTTTGTGTCCCACCCATTAATTTTCAAATAAATCAGACAAGAAATTCCAAAACTTGCATTTGTGGTGAAAATTATAATTAATCTGAGACAAAATATAAATATAGTTGTAGGAAAACTGGTTCCAAGTTATTGTTAAAATTACTAAATAACTCTAAGCACCCCCTAAAATGGCATTTCTCTCTAGTCCCACCCCCTTGATGACCACTATGCATGTCAAATATATATTTGCTAATAGCATGGGTAGATCAAAGGTAAGTCCTGTCTTCTATTTTTCATATTTTTCAAATTTCATCAGGCTTGATTGAGTGTGTCACTCACACAACCCTGTTACTCATCCAAATTATTTTCAAAGTTTTCTTTGTTTCTTTAGAAAACAAAGTTTGTTCTCAACCTTACAGTAACATGACATTCCACAGCTAGCATCTTTTTCTGCTGAACAGCTAACATTAGAATTGATTTCCAACCTTGTTACTGTTATTAGAGTAACAGGTTTGCACTTCAGTAAGTAACAGTTGCACCAATCATGGCACATTGTTTATATAAAACATCTAATACAAAGTGTACCTTTGATTCCTGAGCTGAACAGAAATAATTATTTGATTATTAATTACCTGTATTTCTTAAATATATAACAGAAAATGATCAAATAAAATAAAGTAAAGTTCAGGTGATTTGGTCTCTAAATTGTCCTCCAGGCGAAGTGAAGATTTGGAGAAACTCTTCTCTTTTCATGTTTGCATGTAGACAAGGGGAAACAGGGTTTTTGGATTCAGAACATCACAAATTGTGTTTACAATTTGTTTGGCAACTGTAGCCATGTCTCAATTCAGGGGCTGCATCCTTTGGAGGACGCAGCCTACATGGTCTACAGAGGCAACGGCTTTGGATGCAGCCTCCAATAGCTGCGTCAGCCGTTGGTAAATGGGATGGTCTAGCCCAGGCATGGGCAAACTATTCCTCAAAGGGTCGTGTGGCTGCAGGTTTTTGTTCCAACCAACCAAGAACACACAGTTTGACCAATCAGCTGTCTGAAGACTGAGATCAGTTGATTAAATGAGTCAGGTCTGGTGTGCTGCTGCTTGGTTGGAAAGAAAACCTGCAGCCACACCGGCCCTTTGTGGAATAGTTTGGACATGCCTGGTCTAGCCTTTCCTGATTGCATCCGAACACAATCAGGACAACATCCCAACATCAAACATTTTAAAGTGATGGCTTTTTTACACTTCCAACAGCTCCTCAGCGTCTCCTCTGAACTTTTTCTTTTATCCGTTTTATTTTGAAATTATTTACCTTGTTGGGTCTGTTGATTAGTGCCTGCCCCACCCTGATGGGTTTCACCTGTTCTCATTTACCCTTTCCCTCTTTGTGTGTGTAGTCTCTGTTTATCCTTCCCTCATTGTTTTATCTATTCCTGCATCATCAAAGTATTTTCACCGCACATGTCTGCCTCTGTGAGTGTGTGTGCATTCAGGTTCAAAAATTATACAAACTCACCCATTACCCAGCAGAGCCCAGATACATATTTCAAAGATGAACTTCATGAACTGTCAAACATGTAAGGAATACTACCAAGCTGTTTTGAGCAGGGTGTGCAAGGAGATGTCAAGAAATCCACGGTTAAAGAATTTGTTGTCTTACCGACTTAAGGACTTATTAATGCCCCTGATTCTCACAAGAAACCAGTGTCTCGACTTCAGTCTGATTCCCAGCTGTCAGGACACCTGTTTCAGTGTTTGTTAACCTGCTGTGGATTCCACCAGCTCCACCAGCCTGGCAGTTCACACAGAGTATGTGAGCCTGTTAGCTCCCTGTCCAGAGCTGACTGACTCACTGTCTGCTGCTGCTGCTCAGCCAACGTGTTTCCTGTCTATTCTGAACCTGAGGACCATGAGCAACCCCCCTTTCCTTGTGAGTTATTGATCCCCCAAGCGGTCCTGCTCCACACAGTGTCTGTAAAGTCTAGAGTCACGATCGATGCTTATTCAGACCCGTTCAGACCCTGAGGTGACTTTCTCCCGCTGACATGGCATCAGGTTCCAGTCAACACCCAGCCGACATCAAGTCTTTTCCTGATTCCCACTATTGGTGCCATCCAGACATCTCTGCTTCCCTGTCAGCCTCCTGCTCTGCCACTTGAGGAAAGCCACATTCACTTTCTGCTTCCCGCTCCACATCCAGAAAGACTACCTGCCTCACCATCTGATATTCTCAGCCCCATGTCCACTGGCCATTAAAACAGCAGAGCCATGATGTTCTGATTCTTCCTGCAGTAATCTGCATCTTCAATATTGAATTTTGAATAAATCTGACACCCTCGCAGGGCACATCCTCTTCCCACTCTAATGAGGCTGTGTCAGATCTGCTACATCTGTCCATGTACATTATTGTTTCATTCATTGTCAGCAAGCAGCGCCAGTTATTGACAGTGCTAATTATGTGTCTGAGTGTATGTCTATGTCCGTTTGATAGACAAAAGTTTCAAAGCTGCTTTAGCCTTTTCTGGGTGGACAGGGTTGTTGTTATTTGTTTGGTCAACAGAGAGGCTTGTTAAAGGAAAGAAGATGAACGCTGAGTCTTCAGAGGTGACAATCAGTGTAGTGTGGCATGTCTCCTCAGAGAGGAGCTCAAAACTGACAGTACCATGTGACTTATTGACTGGTTTCATGGGCAGGTTTTCTATGCATTATTATGAGACAAGTCCCATTTATACAGTCTCTCTGACAGGAGAGCCAGTAAAGAAGTGCCAGTTTGCTATTCCCTGGTCCTGAACAGTAAAACACAGTGGTGCTGACATGTGTCCAACAGGTGGTGAAGATGATGATCGTGGTGGTGTGTACATTTGCCATCTGCTGGCTGCCCTACCATGTTTACTTCCTGCTGCACCAGTTCTTCCCTGACATGTTTGAGGAGAGATTCATCCAGCAGGTCTACCTGGGCATCATGTGGCTGGCCATGAGCTCCACCATGTACAACCCCATCATCTACTGCTGCCTCAACGACAGGTGAGCGCACACACACACACACACACAGCCATATTCATATATGACACATGAACTTCTGTACGATCTGTTACCATTTCATATAGTTGACCTAGAGTGTTCTCTGCCTCCTGTTTAGAGATGGTATTAGATTAGAGACAGTCAATGTAATATCCGATTCTGCTGCTTTTTGCTGCTCATGTAAACTCCAGTCACATCATGTCTTGCATCAGTCTTTATAATCTCTGAATGATGCACATTTCACAATAACATCCAGTGCATTTTCCCCCTTCCTGATTTCTTACTATTTGCATATTTGTCACACTTAAATGTTTAAGATCAACAAATTTGAACCTCCCAACACACTCCACCCCCACCTCACCCTCTGTGTCCCTACTGCGATAAACCAAATTTTAAACTAAAAGCTGAGAAAAAAAAATCTATCTGTCTGGAAAGTGTTACAAAGCCATTTCTAAAGCTTTGGGACTCAGTTAACCACGGTGAGGGTCATTATCCACTAATGGAGAAAGCTTGGTACAGCACTGTAGTTATTCCATAACCACCACTGTGCTGCTTCTTAACAGAGCCTTCTCTATTCATTTTTTTCTGTAATGTATTCTTTTATGCTTGTGTGACTACATCTGAGCACATTCTAAACAAATGTTTCCCGTTTAAAGCTTTCAAATGACTGTCAGTAGTATAATCTCTCCCTTACAATTTTGAACAGCAGGTTGCTGACCAGCGTGAACTTCACTGTCTCAGTTCATTAAAATGAAAACTGAAAATTCACAGGGCATTACAGGGCTGCCACTTTTCATTTAAAATTGGAATGACATGGAAGAGAACAATTATTCAATCTTTAATAATTAGTTCAAAATTCACTGTGGAAAGCATGACAGACTGTGCCTTGACAGGTTATGAGTTTGGGGTTTACATCAGGGTCTCCTCCCAGTTTACCAAGAGACCCAGATACTTGAACCCCTTCGACACCTGAAGTGTTGATGCTTGCTGCTTTACCACAGCATGTGTTGAGGATGACATGTGTTTTGTGTGTGTGTGTGTGTGTGTTCAAACAGACAAAAAGGACACATTATTATTTACAACTTAATCAAGTGAATTATTTCAATATGGACCTAAAGATGAAGTGTAAATATGACCTTTTCTGTCTTACATGACACATCTCCAAAAAAGGGAAAGACCTTTTCTTGCTGAGCAACAATCATTGTCCTTCAGGACTTCAGGAATGGAGCCAATGAGACACCGAAACGCATGCACACATGCACACACTCGTGGTTCTACACATCAACAAAATGTCAATGAATTTAAAGATGGTTATTTGGCAGATGGCCACCTCTGCTTCTTGTCTGTAATCAATCATCTCCCATTGTCTCCCCATCGCAGCCACCTGTTAATTGTCTTCTTGCCGTCAGGGAAATGAGATTTCACATGTGGGTGTTTTCACTTCTGAAATTCATGAAGTCTGTGGGCTGGACCACCATGAGCCGAGGCTCAGTTATGGTTCGGTACAGGATATTGACTGGCTTTTGTTTCAGTCAGTTCAGCCAATTTAAATTCAAATGTGTGACCTATCGTCCTCGTTCTCCATCATTCTCATCTCATTCCTGGTCAGGAAAACACATTTTCCTATGAGAGCTGTATCCTATGAGTAGCCAGTGCCTCGTAATTTCCACATTTTCCGATCTGATATGCCTATTGCTCATCTCCTTGTTCTGTAGTTTCATCATTTCATGCAATGATTAAAATGATTTTTAGTTGCAAAATTAACATCAAAACCTGTTAAAATCAATAAAGGCAACCAGTTAATGTCACATT
The DNA here is from genome assembly GCA_900303245.1 of Selene dorsalis. Taxonomy (NCBI): domain Eukaryota; kingdom Metazoa; phylum Chordata; class Actinopteri; order Carangiformes; family Carangidae; genus Selene; species Selene dorsalis. The sequence continues at coordinate 17,643 of OMNW01011270.1, read as the reverse complement.
CAAACATTTTATGTTAATTACACTGGAATCATTCAGTCACAGTCTCTTCTCTTCTTTGCATATTTTATTGATCATATCATTATCAGGTATTGCACATTAATCCAAATGCAATATTGTATCAGACAGTCTCCCACACCATCAAGCCCTGTGTTAAGCTGCAGCACGTAGTAAGCATTCTTGTCATACTGGGACCATTTCCAAACTGCCTGCTTGACTGTGTAAAAAGAGAAAAAGATTGTCAGCTGAAGAAACACTGCTTTGTTTTTAGATCACTATTATTTATGTGATCTGCATTTCAGGATCATCTAACAAATTAACTAATATATTGCACCAACAATAAAGCTTCATAACATGTTATACATGATGTCATCCATATTCATTCATTCATTCATTCATTCTTCTTCATCTTCTTCATGGTATTGACAAATAATGATCGGGTTGTCCATGAGGAGTTGTTGTATAAATGAAGAGTTCACATCAATCAGATCAGATTCACACAGCTGAAAGTGACAATATGAAAAATCTGACCATGCCAGAAGGGACACTTGTGCTGATGAGGCTGCAGAGAATCAAAAGCTGAAACTGCAGCTCCTCTCAGTTTATCTGCTTTTTGTGCTGAAAACAGCTGCCTGCTGTAGATGGAAGCAGGTCGATGAAAACAGGCCAAGTGAACTGGCGAGTGAACAGTGAGGTTTAGAGCTATAAAACCAAAACAATGAGCTTCAGGGGAACTGTGAGTCTGGTGATAAATTAATACCTTTCCCATTTCTTGTAGACATGTCACAAGATAAAATATCAAATTGTCTTCAGTTCATAAATAATAAAAATGCAGCCCTGACCAATTCAAAATGCTGCCACAGCAACTTTTTTGATCTCTTATTGGATTATAATAGCTAATGCTAGCAAATTTTAGCAACTTATCATAGATATTGCTGTGTATTTGACACCTGTGTTTCAGCTCCCTGACTCTACTCTACTTGTACTACTGTTGTATTATGTGTTATTATTTACAATTATCCAGTCATTGCTTCATGTGGCCATAACTGTCACAAATATAGTGTGGCCTCAGTGTGTCTTGAATGATACTAATGAGTTTAAGAATGCATCATGAAGATTTAGTCAAATTAACCAGTGGACCTGACATGCTAATACTATTTTAACAGCACTGCAACATGTAACAAACCAATCACAGTGTCATCTCCCATTCCCTTTAAAGGCCAGTCACACTTACAACTTGGTGGATTGCTGGGATAATGGTGCTTCAAACAAAACTTGTGTATGTATTATGTCTGACCAATGAACCCATCACAAGCACCGGCAGCAGCTCTGTACGCTCAGCCCTTCTTTTCTGAGAGAATCAACATGCTGCACACAGCTCTACAATGAAGTAACAGCACATATCACACCATGGCAACTGTGGTGTTAACAGGTAGTCACGATGACATGTCTCCACAGAGCCTCACGTAAGAGACTTCCTTGGCAGTCCCCTGACCTGGCAATGTTATACAAAAGAAAATAAGCCACCTAGAAGCTACCACCTTCAGAGGCTGTATTTTAAGTCTCCATCCAAACATCTGAAGCAAATTTTCAGCTCAGTCTGCCAGCGTGTACTGGTGTTTGCATGTCATGCACCTGCTGATGAAGGCATATATTACCCTCTAGATAATGCAGCACAATGAAATTTTACACCACTGACTTCAGATCAGGTTTTTGTTGGCCAGACACACAATTGCTTTTATGTACATCATAGCGATGCACCAACAATTGCCTGAAAACATCTAGACCAACAGGCCAACGGGCATTCATTTAAAACATGTGCACTGAGCAGGAGAGAGCCACCTGCATACATCAGAAACCAGCCCAGACCTTTGTGTTTCACTTTGCATGAGGTGTAAGGTAGAGATTCAGACTGTCAAACAAGTTAATCAGAGCCTTCTTTCATGCAAGCCAATGTGGGTTACTGATGTGGCAGTAGTGTGCATGTGCCCTGAAACCACATAATTAAGACTAATCTGTGCTTCTTTTCTTGCACAGGTTTCGTGCTGGTTTTAAACAAGCCTTCCACTGTTGCCCCTGCGTCCCTCCAGGCTCTTATGAAGGCCTGGAGCTCAAGTCCACTCGCTACCTTCAGACCCAGACCAGTGTTTACTGTAAGGCTAGTCGGATGGAGACCACCGTGTCTACTGTTCTCCAGGTTGGAGATGACATGGAGCAGCCCAAGGTCAAGGCAACTGCAGGTCAAGGGCCTGCTGGGGCTGGAGTCAGTGCCAGGCCGCATAGCTCCTCCCTGGACCTGACCTCGAATGGGTCATCATCTCGGAGCGTCTCCAAAACAGTGTCAGAGACTTCCAGTTTCTACTCAAGCAACAACCTGCAGGAATAGACCTCAAACACAGGAGGCAATTTGCTGGATTGCAGGGAGAGAGCGTGAGTTGACTATTCACATTTGCCTTTGTCCGTGCAAAACTACAGCAAGAATGTGTGAGTGTGTCTGGAAGTGACAGTGGCTGCATTTGGATGAATACATTTCTAGCATGTTCACTGGAACATCGTGTTAGTTAATTTGCAAGTGAGACTAAATCCTAGTCCAATGAGCACTGTCTTCACCCACCACCCCCCTTGTACAAAGTAGTCATGCTTCTCACAGTTATGATAGAGTCGCATTAGGAAGGTTTGCTCCATGCCAAAAAGCGATGAGCACGACGGCGATATGAACACATTCCAGATCAAATGCTAACCTGAAGCAGGCAAAACGGCTTCTGCTTGTCACACAGCCTGCTCTCAGTGCAGAGAGGAGGTTCACACATCCTCAATCACACAAGCTGTGTGACTTCACAGTCTATTTAGAGAGGAGGTATAACATGAGACTAGCATGCTGTGAAATACAGCAGCTCCTTGTTTTCACTGAGGTGTTCTCCACTGACGAGACAGAGCTCCGAGACCTCGGCTTTTCAGAGACTTCTCCTCACCCTTAGCAGAGAAAAACCTCTCCACAGAGGACACATTTGAGTTTCAGTTGAAAGGCTCTCCCAAAAGAGCTGATGGAGACAGTACAAATCCTGAACTTTGTATGTGTGAGTGTGTGCGTGTGCTCGTGTGTGAAAGCTGTGTCTCTGAGCAGGAGCTCCTCAGCAATTCAGTGTGCCACATGTGAGTGTCTGGATGACAGGGCACTCCAAGGATCCCCTGCAGCTGTGGCTGAAAATATCTGGCAATCACATGAAACGCCAGGAGCATCTGGCTCAGCTACACATTGGACATCGACTTCAACACCTGGGAGCATCATCTCTGAAGTGTGGAGCTGCTTGTGAATACTGAAGAGGCAACATGGCAAACACAAGCTTTTCTGCTCTTTTTGAAACCCAGATCTAGTCCTCCATGACACCCAGTGGTAGCTGGCTCTCGGCTTGATCTGCTAAAAGGCAGCAAAATGAAATGTTTCACTTTTAAACAGAATCAGATCACGCTCAGTGTCTGACCTGCTCCACCTGGCACTAGGTTGTGATCTGAATGTAAGGCACCTCTTTCAAAAAAAGAAATATTGATTGATTATAAGCTCCTCTGACCGTCCACCCGGAACTAATGTGCGCTGCGTCTTAAATATGATTCAGCTGGATTATATTTGCACCTCACATTTTATTTCTGTGAATTTTCTTGGTATTTTCACCGCAGTCAGGTGACCTCTGACCTCCTCTGTGGGTGGTTTCAGCCACCAGTCTTTCAGTCCTCTCATATATATACATTTCACATGCTGTTGCTCCATCAAAATGTTATCCAGCTATAAAACACACATGTTAATATCAGGCCCAAAGGGCTTTGTAGCTGTTGCAGCCTGGACTTTGCACAGGCAGCCTGTCAGAGTGCAGCTCTTTAATGTGCAGTGATGTGCCTTGCTGCTTAGCATAATGTCTGTAAAGGGGTAAGGGGGAGCAGAGACGGAGCCCGCTCTGCTGGGGGCCAGGAAAAAGCCGGTGTAGATAAGTGGGGCTATTGAAACCCACTGGGATAAATTTTCTCTTTGTCTCACTGTCTTAATTCTGTGGCAAATAGTTTTAATAGTTTCACCAAACTAAATGAGTTGTTTGAACACAGTGGTGTTAGTGGCACATGTTTGAAGCACAGATTTTTAAGTTTCATAATGGAAGTGGAGGTAATTATCATATTTTTCTACAAAAACCCCGCAGTGAGCTTAATAAGTGAATCCACAAAACAAACACAGGCTCATCCACTCTAAACAGCAAGGCCCTTATTTATCAAACAGATGTGTGAAAGAGAACAAATCCATTTCAGTATTATTGAAATATTTAAGTCTAAAACCTGTGTGTCTCACAAAGGAAGAGAAACAAGTTTGGACAGTTGTACTTGTTTTGCAGCCTCACGTCACCACCAGGTATGATAACGGTAATGTGAGACATATTTCAGACTCACTGTATTAGAGATTAAAGCATATGTCAAGATGGATATTCTTTGCGGTGTACATTGCACACCAAATGCAGGGATCTATCATCTGACACCGATCAGTGCCCCTCACACTCACACACACACACACACCACTGCATTCACGCTGCTGACACCCAGTCTATTCTCAGCATACAAAGCCTGTTGTTATAAATTCCACTGTCAGCTGACATGAAACTGAAGGGCAGATGTGGAACTGCGTGGCTTTATTGGAATCACAGTGACGATCAGCATTGTATCACTTTATTCACCAAGTACCAGGCATGCAGGACTTTTTTTTTCTTAAGTGAAAAAGAAACATACCAACAAAAGTAAGAATACAACAAAAAGTTTACATTGAGAAAAAGAAAGAGAGAAGATGAAGGACAGATATGAAACATTGGAGTTCATCATCATAGCTCACATTCCACCTTTTTACCAAGGCTTGGATGTAAAAGTAAAACATCCCACGGAGCTTTTAGGAGATCAGTGTCTTGGCCAACTTGGCCAGGTCAAATGGTTCAAATGGGTTGTACTAGTCTATTAATGATTGGACGGTGTGTTTTGGGGGGTAACATGTAAAGAACCAATCAGAGTGTCACATCCCTTTCCCTTTAAGAGCAGGTGCACTTGCGTGGATTTGCTACTCCAATGGCAAGTTTGCAAGAGACGACAGAAGGCTTCCCTGCAGAGGACCTGATCTCTGTTGGAGCAGGGTAAGCACACAAACAGCTGTTTATGGCACAGCATTCTCTCTCTGTCCCTGTCTCTCACTGGCTGCCTCATTCCTTCCATGCCCTCTGTTGCCTGGAGAAAACAGAATATCATGTGAAGGTTTTAACAGCTGTGAAAAGTAAAGAGGCTAAGAAACAGACGCATTCTATTGATCTATGATCTCCTCCGCTACATTTGAGGATCAGCAGGGCACCTACACACAACAAACAGCATGGTCTGACTTGTGTTAGTCAGTGTGTCTACACATGCAGTTTGGTTATTAACCTGCACCGTCAACATAATGATAAAATATTGCACCATTGACTTCAGACCAGGTTTTTGTTAGTCACCACCACTGACCACTGTGCCTATGATTGGTCATTATGCTTAAATGCTTCACCTACTCAATAATGGTACTGACAGCACCACCACATGCTGAGAAATGTTCAAGCTCTACAAAATATCTTGGCTAATCACAGCACCAGACATTGAAACTGAAAATATGTTTGAACATCTGCTTTTTGTTATTAAAAGACTAAATGCTTAAGACAAATTGTGGTCGCACCACAGTGTGGCCTGTTCCAGCACTACTCTGCATGATTTGTTGAATAAATGTGCCTTTATATGGCTGTTTGAGGTTATGTTGCATACCCGCATCAATAATTCAACAGTGGAACCATTTTCTCTGGGTGTCACATAAAGGTAACAGCAGCAGGTGAAGCATTCACAAGCATTTTCTCAAGGAAATGCAAATATTCTTGTTGTGAGGCCAGAGGCCCAGAGAGAGAGAAAGCAAGAGCACCGTGGTTGATGTTATTAGAGCGTACTCATCTGTTTACACTGTAAACGAGATCTGCAGTGGTGATGCCTCCTGTTCTGATGGGATGATTTGGAGTCAGTGAGCTGGATAGGAAAATATTCTGTCTGTATAATGCTGTAAGTAAATTAGCTCATTCAGAAAGTATACAAGAGACCAAATGAGTTTGTGTTTCTTAGTGAGGACCAGCACTCTATTCTGTGCACCACTCAGTGATATGAATATTAGTAAACACTGGTCAAAATGTGTTATATCATATATATCAGTGCCTCTTCATTACAGTGATAATATTTTTATCACACAGCTACAGACCTAAGTGGTAGAAGTGGATATCTTACCATGACTGTTTCTGTATGTCTGTATTACTGTAGGTGTAATGTTAGCTGTTGCAGTGACTGATACTGGCTGACTGACTTTATTAAATCTAAGATGCGTAAGTGACATTGACCAAGAGAGCTGTAAATCCAAACTCTCCCAGCGGGACGTGAACTCAGCCGCTGCATTAGATATGACAGATGTTACAAATACGCCACAGGAGTTTTGGAACAGCATCAACAATTGGGGTGTGATATCTGAAGGCTGTCTGTCTAATATCTGTATTTACTGCAGGTATACTGTAGAAGGTCAGCCCGCCCTGAGAGCATATAAGAAAGACAGAAGTTCTTGGCATAGGTACAAGACACAGTGACACGTACACTGACAGAGTAACAGGTGCCATATTGATCACTGGTGATAAATCAAAGAGCTCAGTGTTGTATCCAGATGTCTAAGGTTTCTAAATGGGAGCATGTAAATAACACCTCTATAATGCAGTAGAGAGAGAAAGGTTGCTTCCATAATCCTTTTATACTCATTAAGAGACGGGACCTGTTTTAAGTCGCATCCCTAATTAGTGAGTTAACTGACGTGTCTTTTAAAAGTACATTTATCATCAATCCTGATGCCTCTGCATCTAAAGTGAGGAACTTTCTTGATCAGACTGATGTCAAATCTGCAGATTTGAAGACTTAAAACAAACAAACAAAAAATCTAAACTTTATGTCAGATGTAGTTAGTCAATAATATCAGACCTAAAATGTGAACCTTAGTCACTGCCAGTCCCAGCTGACATAGGGTGAGGGTGTACACCCTGGACAGGTCATCAGTCTATCACAAACCCAGAACTGAGAGGTGACAGTGCTACTGTTTTCTTGTACTTTCTGTCATTGAAACTAACAGATGGTGACCTTTTAGATTACTCTTGAGATTTGAAGGGGGCTGATTTTACCTGTTACCTCAACTGGTTCCTAAAGTATTTGATTTATTCCCACAGCAGCAGCCTTCAACACATAGATAAATTTGAATTAGGTGCAGGCCTGTGTTGTGGCCTCTAGGGCTGTATTTGATGCAAAGTCCCTACATGGACAGCAATACAAAGCTGTATCTTTACTGTAAGTGTAAAGCAGCTGTTTTAACCTAAAGAGGAATAAATGTTGATGGTAGTTTTTAAAAATTATATTGTTTCTTAATCCCATGTAGATCAAAGGACAGACCTAATATGACAGCCAGAGACAGGAATGTAGGAGTGGAGTGGGCACTATCAACCTACTCTCCAAATACCCATCTTATTATCTTATTATCTTCTCATCTTTTCATTGATTTATTTTTAATTTGACTGTGGTACAGTAATGATACAGCAGGCCAGGAACGATCCTCACTGTGCGCCGTGAATGCAGAGCATATTTCCCGCATCCGCCCATCACTTGGACGGGTCAAGTAGAGCAGACGATCGAGAGTCTGGGGCTTTAATGAATGTGTAATCAACTTTGTTCGACCAGGTACAGCAGGCTCTATTACACAAACGCACACACACTACCACACACACACCCACTGATGAGAGCTGTAGCGATTGGAGACAAAAGATGCCAACTTGTTGCTGAGAAGAGGCGCCAGGCAGACGACACTGTGGGGTGAATAGCCTCATCAGCACCATCTCTTCCTGTGTTTCTACTCATCCCTTGCTCTCCAATCATGCTAATTACAATGCAGAGGAGGAGAGGGCAACGGGCCAAACACATACATGAGCATCTCACACACATACACACGTACACACACATATATGTATGTTCTTCTTGCACGTCTCATTAATAATGAGACATTCAACTTAAGTTTGTAACATCAACGACATGATCAATTGTGTGTGTGTGAACTAACTGTTGTACTCATCTGCTGCAGTGACCTAAGTATTTATGAGCCTTGTCCTCACATTCACCAGATGTGTCATTCACGACATGAGAAACATGTGATTAAAAAGACTGGCCACACATGTAGACAATGCTTGGTCCAGATGTGAGCCAGTGTATAAACACCCTGCAAACCTAACTGCAGTAAAGAACAGCCTCTGCAATATCAGAACAATGTACAAAATGTACACTGCTGTAGTCAGCCTCAGTATTGTTGCTTTGTGATAATACTCTGCAGTTTTTTCTCATCTTGTACAAATGCCAAACCTTTCCACTGGTCTCTTTTGTGAACCTGAATGTGACATTTTGAGCTGAAAAGAGAACTCACCTTGAATTTTGATATGGAAATGTGTGTATCCGTGTTGTGCTGTAAATTTAATGAATCCATAGAAAGGTGTACAGTACATTATTGCAGCTCAAGGGACTTTGAACTGTGTGTCCCTGGAGGAAAACGTGCCAACTCTGTGCCATTAAGATACATGTTCTTACAGTGTGAGTGCCTGTTACAATACAAATGCTCATATACCTCTCTGGTGCCCTGCTGCAGGCTGTGTCTGAAATATATATATATATATATATCCCACTGCTTTTGTTGTACCTGCCACAGGGGTATCTCCACATTCAGCCTTACATTAGCCTTGCACTGGCATTCAATAGCTGTGCTGGGTTTGCCATACAACAGCTTTATTGATATTTATTGTCCTAAATTTAAGTCAGTGTTTCCATATATTTCAAAGCAGTTTCATTTTTACTCTGTAGTCCTGATCATTTGAAATGAGACTTTCAGTAAAAGGATGAGGCTGACAATGTTCTATATTTTTCCCATAATCAGTAAGTCCCTAACCTGATCCATCTGACTGATTAACCTGTAATCCATGTCATTCCCTCAGCCTGACCAAGCTCTGATTGGTTGACCGTCTCTCCATCCAGAGGAAACAGGCATCAATAGGCCCAGCATTTCATATTTGGGAAGTGTGAGACTAGGTTCAACTAACAAGTATCGTCTGTGCGGCCAAAGCAACTGTGGTTGTCTGGACACAGCAGCCTCACCATTGAACCGGGTGCCATGTTCCCTCATTACAACAGCCACAAACACTCACTTACTCACCAAATGTGTGTAAATCTACAATTTACCCCCCCAAAAAAACAAAAAACCCCAGTAAGTTTGAAAAAGGCTGAATAGCACAGTCCAGTTGGTTTAGGAGGTTACTGAGCCTTTAGAGAGAGAGGTTTAAAACAAAGATTGACAGTGCACAGCAGTAGAAACTGCTGAAACTCACAGGTCTGCAGCTGAGTGAGAGGCACAGATTAGGGAAGTTCTTCAAGGATAAACATGTTGTTGATATTGGGGATTTGTTGGCCATAAAAGATATAACACAGCCTCATTCTTTAAAATGCTGACTGTCGGCTTTAAAGAGGAACTATGCAGGATTTTTAGCTTAACTATGCTACATTTTTACCTTCATTAAACAGTTTTGGAGTAATTGTGACTGTTAGATAAATGACTTGTAACTTGTTACAGGGAGAATGGAGGCTCTCTGTCTTCCACCTAGTGTCTCTTGGCGGAAAACCAACCTTGCAACATCAGTGCCTCCAACCCCAGTGTCCCAGCTCTTGTCTCGGCGGCACCGTGACACAACCACACCCCATAATCTTTAATCTCTTATTTATGACAGATAAGAATACACAAATATACACATCGTAACAATGTATCGCTCCATGGATTGCTTTCTCACCGGCTTCACTGAAAACAAATGCACATGGCTGGGAGGAGGAGGGTTAGAAAAAAAGAGGAAAAGTGACCAGTCTTGCATAGTTCCTCTTTCATGGTGGGGGTATTTCTGTAAAATTCAAATGCAGTCAACCGTGTACTCCACACCCCTCATGGGTTCAGAGCTGCAATTCTTCGATTCTTCATGATTAGGATAAAGTCCAATGTGCTGGAATAAAGAGCACAGTGATACTGTGCAGTATGTGTAAAAATACTTTTCTGATCATAAATGTGACTGAACATTCATATCGTACGGATGGACAAAATATCTTACACAGACTTTTCAGATGTGTGTGAGCTCTACCTTGTATTGGTGTTTTGCTTGCTTCTGTCATGCTTATTTAGTCCAGAAAGAGAATTCAAATATTTCTCACAAGGAGTCTAATCATGCTTTTACTATTTGAAAAGAAAACATTGGTTAATCTTGTGTATTTTTTGGTGTAATTACTGCTCTGAGGTGATTGTGTATCTGTTTCTGCCTCACTTGTTACCTGTGGTGTCACATTTACTGTTCAGTGACTGTTTTTATCTGTGCAAACCTGGGGTATCAATTTTAATGTCTTCTATTAAAGAAAGTCATTACGCTATTGATTTACAATTCACCACATGTGTTCATATGGTCATTTCAAGTAACACAAGGTGTGTAAGGTAAGGTTTTGGTTTTTTGTTTTTTTTTCTCCAGATCAAACAGCAGCTGTGACAAAGGGATTGAAACAAGCCTCTGGCACAGTAAGAGCTGTTCAGTGTCAGTAATGTTCATGGAGAGTATACACCAAAAAACTATCTACTTTGTAGATATGACCTGCAGTGTGAGTGCCCAGAGATGAGAGAGAGGAGGGCGAGGGAGACGAAGCAGCAAAGGACAGGAGGTGTGTGTGTGTGTGTGTGTAGGGGTGTGTGTGTGCTGTGGTTAAACAGGCAAAAAACAACAGAGGGCCACTGTGCTCCTGGTTGTCAGATAAAAACATGTTGTGTGCTACACTGGACCTTCAGCTAGGACACACTGCCTGCATAATAAACCACAGCTGTGCTGCCTTTGTGAGGCTGAACCCTCTGTCTCACTGAGAGGTTCCCTGTCATCAAGGTGCAGCGTCAAGGCTCATATTGAACTTTTTAACTTGTTCTTGTTCTTTGTTACATAACAGTTACTTGAAAAATGTACATTACATTAGTTGGGAAGGTGATATTAACAGTTCATTAATTCATTCATTTCTTCGCCTGTCCTCTCTATGTTGCTGACTGTGCTGTAATTTCAGACCCTGCCAAACCCTGCAATACCACCAGCCATTCAGCCTCCTGTTTCCACCCACCTACTCACCTGGTTCCTGATTCCCTCATCAGATCTAATCCTATCACTCTGTTTCTGTTTCACCTGCCTGCTTAAACCTACCTGCCCATTCTTGGATTTTGCCTTTGCCTACCTGGTTAACCTGCGCCTGTGTTACCATCCACTACCCACCCCCTGACATCCCCTACTGTTTGTCCTTGCCTGCTTCAGCATGTTCAGCTTGAATAAATATGAACTGTTTTCAGTATTGACTGAGTCCACCCAATGTCATGTGACCATATCATATCTCCAGTGAGTAACACATGTGACTACATGTGCACCAGCAAAATTAATCAGTGTTTTTGAACTTGGATACTTGAACATGCTGATGGCATGAGTTACATGTTAACACTGCAGAATTGATCTCCTCATTTAACTATAAGCAAGAAAGTAGATGGACAAAAGAAAGATTGCAGCTTTAAGAGCACATTGATTTGAAAAGTCATCACAGTGCTGCTTATTACAAGAAAGATAAGATACTTTTATGAAAACTACTGACATCAAGTTAACCTGGACAGATTAAAAGTCTAAAGCACACTGAGTTTAATTGCTTTTGTGGTACATGACCAACACTGGCTTCCAGGAAAGACAGAAAACCAAAGTGTGGTTTTACAAAATGTAAAACTGATGTGATTTGTGGTAAATTATCCAACAACAGTCGCGTGAGCTCTTTCAAGTGTCTTTTTTTCTTTTTTTTGGAATAGTGTTACTCTCTAAACTGAGCTCAGAGAAGAAAGCTGCTTTAGCAGCTCATTAAAGCGTGGTGAGGGACATGTTATTAAGTTCCAACTAAGGAATAATTGTCAGATACATGATACAGGAACAACATCATTGTGTTCAGGAACTCTAATCACATGAGAGATGGACCACAGCCGATGTATGACTTTTAATAAAAGGTCATAATAATCACATCTGCTGTCAGCCTCTGGGAAGCCTGGCACTGGTGCATCTGGTTCCTGTCATTTTCCAAACCAGTGGAGAACGATTCAGCAAGCATACGTCTAAAGCCTGTCAGAGTAACTCCAACCTCCATGTAGCACCATCTGTGCTTTTTTTCATGCCTCCCCATCTTTTTCCTTTTCCCGTATTAAGCACTTCACTGAGAAGGCAGAGACAAAATGCAAAGTTTTACCCATCTGATAAAAATAACTCAGCATTTTTGACGATCTTGAGAAACATGTTCTCACAATGAGATTCCTCTAATCAGATCAATGGTGAAGGTTCACTATTCTTTAAAGGTAGGGTTGGAGATCCTGGAAAAAAGATTTGAGCAGGCCACATTTTGAAAATACACAAAAGTCCAAGCCCCTTCCCTCAGACTTCTCTCCGAAGCCACACCTCCAGAGCATAAGATTACTCTGCATTCTGCATTCTGCACTCAGCACTTTGCAAAGGCGATACCTTCGCAGAGCCACCCAATGTAATCCCAACGAGAGCGACGTGGCTTTCAGTGATACTGTTGCTCGTAAAGCAACTTTTTCTCATGGCTCATTCACATGAGTGAAAACACCTAACATCATAATAAACCATCCATCCAGCATCCAGTTTAGAGCTACACTACCAGACTTCAGTGTACTTCATTGGATTACTGGAGTTGTCTTTTCCGCGTCGTAACTCACTGAAAACTCTGATCATGCATGTGATTAGTGCAAAAAGAGTGGTACGCACAAAGGAGAGCGGGAGGGACAGAGATCGCAGTTTGATTGACACATGATCCAAATGACTTGAACGTGGCATTCAAGATGATTGGATGGTGCTTTTCCAGGACTGCCTGGCCCACAGGTGACTGACTTTTTTCATTTTTGTGACAAAGCATTTAATTCAATGGTTGCAACTGGGTGAGAATAGGATTTCAAGCAATTCAGTAAAGAATGCTCCAGAAATAGATCTCCAACCTCACCTTTAATAACTGTCATCAGATGTAAATATTCTTTAATTACATTATTAAGCGTTTTAATGAGGTTCTGCACATGAGAGGATTCATTACTGAGAGTGAGATAAAGTCTATTTTTACTGGGTTCAGTGAACAACAGCAGCACAGCAGGAAGTGACCATCGGAACTGTCCCACTTCCTTTTAAACGCACTGACATCACACAGCTCTTTCACAGATTGAATTTTACACTTTGTCTGACAAAATAAAATAAAGAAAAGAAAATCAAAGCAGTATAATTGAAGAGATTGTCTCCATGAATTCCACTTTCTTGTCAAAACCTGGAGCCTTTTATTTCCCACCAGGCAGAGATTCAGGGGTGTTAAGCTGGATGATAAAATAAGCTCCACACGTGAATACAAAATCAAACTGTGAAACGGATTGTGCAGCCTGAAGTGAAAGTTTACACATGAAATATTCACATGTGATGCAGTGATTTCACAGATTATCTGTTTCTTTCTTGGTAAACCATGAACGTAAACATGGAAGAACATCTCGCAGCAAATCTCTCGCATGCGCACAAACATCGACAGAGCCACTGGGAGCTACTGCTACAACAAGGCTAAAAACAGAGATCAGATAAATTTTTTCTGACCAACTTTTTCATGTCTGGGCTTCAGGACTCTTGGGTCAGTATGGACGAGCAGTATGGAGGTATT